>NMRA01000653.1:79288-132001 GCA_002633005.1 Phoronis australis | reverse complement strand
GGTGCGATCGAACCCCTCCCCCGCTAAAAGGGTCAAGCCCCAGAATATTCGTTAAACATAGGATATAAATGGACAGCAACAACAAAATTGTTGCAGCTACTGGTGCTACTAACTACAATGAAAACTAAGTTTGTAATAATTTTGAATTTGTCTAAGCATAAATGTTTGCCCCTACGACCTAAGTAAGCTACATGTATAAAGCAACGAGAGCGGTGTGAATGCCTTAAACTCGGCCAAGAAACAAAACAGCAGAAAGTTGAGATTTGTTATTCTGATATTTTGGTTTAATTGCAAGCATAGTATGGCAGAAGTGTAGGCGTTTTCAAATTTTGAATTGAAAGTGATCGTCAAATATGCAAATATGTTGTTCATCCAGTGTCCACTTTGATTGTGGATTGGTGGATTGACATCCATGCGTGTACACGTGTGAGCGTTTCCGTTGTTTTAAATTCAGTACACGGCAGCGCTAAGTTCGTTATAAGCCATCCTCCGTCGTGCTAAAAAAATAGACACTCAACTACCATGTTTTCTGAGAACACCCCGTCGAGAACTTTCACGTGATGGTGGAAAACTAGGCGTAGTTTGGTCAATGAAAATCTTCTCTTGTCAATCAACGTCAGTGGTGCACAATCCTGCAGACTTCATACGAGCTACAAACTTATGGAGAATATTTTCAAGGTTCCATGTCACTATGACACAGGTTCAATACTTCGAACTTCCTGTACTCCGAATGTTCATTACTCCTAATGTTTGTTATCTTCTAAAATTCACTACTTTGAATTTACCCTATTCCAAAACCATGGCCCGGTCTCTAATCTCTGTACTCGAAATTATTTTTGGCAATTTCTCTGCTCCTTGTGTGCCAACTCAAGATAAGTGATTATCAGACTGTGCACTAATGATGATGCATATAAGTTTCTATTTCAAGTTTGCTCTTGAAGACCCTTATATTCGTGCTACAAATTCTAGTAAAAACTCGAAATTTTGAGTTCCAACTCGAACTTTTAGCTTTAATGTTGAATTTATCAACTACAAATTAGGACTAATAAAGCATCCACGTAAGTCATTTTATGCACTTGAGCATAGAATAATAGACACTTATCTCGAGTGAGTCGTCAACAGTTTTAAAACAAAGCACGCTACCAAATATTCAGGTTGAAATCTGTGATCTGCCTCCTCGTCATGATTGTTTGCTGTTACATGCTAAAAGAGCAAACTACCCGTGTGCCATTCACAAACGAGCCTTGCAACAGCATGTCAGTGCACCATCTCCAGTTGGTAATGGGTGGCTTTTGGAACAGGTTAGTCTGAAGCTCCAATGGATGACTGTGCCTTTAACCCCAGAAAATTCCATGAAAAATGTTAATGGCAAGTGAAAAAGAAGTGGTTGTAGTAAAAAATGTGCTCTTGTTTGAAGTCAGGTATGCCATGGTCTTAGTTGCGTGACTGTCCACACTTTGCGAACATGGTGTCTCAGTCAAAAAACAACATTTGATGACAATAATGATGATATAAATGATGATGGAGTGGATAAAGAAACATAATAAGTGTATGCTATGTTGTTAAAGAACTTTAAATTTGCAACCTAATGGAGAATATTGACAACATTTAATCACAGTGGTGACTGAGGGGACTGTTGGGTGACAGTTGACAGTGAACAGCAATGTGGATAATGACAACTAATTGCGATAATTAATGAAAGTGATGACAGTGAATTTGTTGCAGAAGTGTTGGAAATGTATATTGTTCATATGTAATAGTGTTATGAAATCTGCATCAAGTTCCATCCAAGTGTTTAACAGTATTTGTTTTTTTTTCAGATCAGAATATAGTAGTATGTTTTCTGGCCAACAATAGGCGCTGCTAAAATATTTCTTTTTCTCTTTTTTGTGCACTTTTCCACCTAATATCATAATATATATCACTTTTCTTGTTCAGTAACTCCGAATGAACAAATCCCAATCAAATTATCATTCAGTTTTTGTCTAGTGTTGTTGGTTTTTGAAGATTGGTTTTCTGTGCCAAATTATGTCACATTTTTGAGGTCAAATTTCTCGAAAACGTGCAAAATAAACCTTGAGAACGTTTTAGATTCTTAAAGTATAGAACTTAGTGACCTTAAAAAACATCAAAATTATCTTGCCCCCAAAAAGTGGTCACGGAAGTGATTTTCTAGGCTTTCTAGGGTCGAATGGACTGTGGCCTAAACGTAGAATATTTTGCCACTGGTTTCATGCGGTTACCTCTTGGGTTGATTTACCTTAAAATTTAGCCCTTTCTTCAGCCGTCTGGCAGGGACACCTCACAGCTGAAATTGTGTGGCATCTTATTGATATGTCATGTACAGTGATGCTAAACATCATGCAATTGGTTTTAAACTGATACCTGGTGGGTTGATCTAGCTCAACTCAGATATTGGGCGTGTTTGGCGGGGCTAAGCACCCACTAGATTTGTCTGGCAGTGTTTATTCGTGATACCTGGGGTTACAGTGAATGTTTAGCCATTGTTTTTAAGCGGTTACCTCTTGGTTTATTCTAGCTCAATTTTTAACTCTTTTTGAAAATCGTCTGGCAGGGGCACCCCACCACTGAAATTGTCTGGCATCTAATTATTGTGCCATGTACAGTGGTGGTGAATATCGTGCAGTTGGTTTCAAACGGTTACGTGGTGGGTTGATCTAGCTAAACTCGTGTATTTGGGCGTGTCTGGCGGGGCTAATCCACAACTAGATTTAGCTGGCAGTGTTCATTCGTGATACGTGGGCTCACGGTGAATATTTTGCAACGGGTTTTATGCGGTTACCTCTTGATTGATCTGGCTCATTTTTTACCTTGTTTATAACACTCCTCACCACTGAAATTGTCTGGCAGTGACCACAGAAGGCAGTTTGAAGTGGTTACCAGAAAAGCTGATCTTGCTGTTTTTGAGTGTCATTCTCTTGGCTCCCCTGACCACACCCACCACTGCGAACCTGCCAGACAGTCATTTCCAGGCATGAGGATGCCGACAGAGCACTGAGGCACCAAAGAAAATTGGTTACCTTTTCATGCCAAAAAAGCTCTGGGGTCTCGGTCTATTAGTAGTGGGCATCTCGCCTTTGAACTCACGATGGTCACCAGTGTAGTGTTTCTCACGACGGGGAAAGGGGAGGGGGGGAGGTTGCAAGAGGATAATGTCAATGTAAAAATAATGTCACACGTACCGAACGACACTCATTATAATTTTGTGTTTTCAATAAGTCCGGTGGCCATAAAGTTTATCCCACTGGACACAGTAAAAAGTGACAATACCCGTGCAAGCAAAGAACGTGACCTCACTAGGTTTTAATGGCAGGTATCTTGTGTTAGTGAACGTATTCTAGGTAGTCACGTAGGAGCCTTATCTTACAAACACCCGTGCGTTTATGAATTGCTTTCTGATTCCAATCTAACCAGATGTTAAATTGAACGTCTTTTATTCATTGCCACCATCCAATGAATATAGAGTCGCTCATTCAACACTCCCACTTACAGTCAGTGCAGACGTATAGCTAATTACTTAAGAGAATCTAATCTCATCCATGTCTCCAATCCTCAAGGTGGCGCTGATCGGTTTAGCCATTTGAGGCTTGGTGAAGAGAAATTTATTTGCTGAATTCTGACATATTTTTACGGAAATCACCGGAATATTACGAGTGCTATAATGTTTTATCAACATTGAAATGTTCTATAGTCTAGCACAGCAATCAGAAGTAACGGTAATTATGCATCAGTTTAGGTCTAGATCACAGTAAAAATAATGTATATATAAATTAAAAAACAGAACAATTGCGATGTGTCAGCAACAAAACAGAATCGAAAATATGTACACAACCAAAAACCAAAACATTGTCTTCTGCTTCCGAATCATAAATGGCAGCAACAAGACCTGTGAAAATAATTAAAACCTGCCTTTGGAGGTTGTTTAGTTTCTGGGAAAAATACGCAAATTTATCACATCAAAGAAGTAGTGAAAAAATCTTCAAGAACTTGTAAGTTTTCAGAGATTCACTTGTTTGTCTTGTTAGCAGTGAACGTCGTCTACAGTCAATCAGCACGCAGAAGGGATATCTCCTTACTAAGCCTCAAATTGCTAAAACGATCACCGCCATCTTGAGGTTTAGGGACGAGGTCGATCTTTTCTGAGCTAACAGTTCACTCCAAGGCGAGTACTATTCAATATGAGTTAGCGACTACGTGACAACATTGTTTTGTGATCTGGGGTTTGAAAAACCAGGTCGAGTCAGCTCCAACAGCCTGTTCCACAGGATGTATAAAACTAGAAAATTTGATGAGTATAAGGGGCTAAAGACTTCCTAAACCTTGCATCAAGTCAATTGAAACTGATTCCAAATTCAAATTTTCTATCTTTTACGACTACCAAAGTACAGCCAACTACTTGAAAAAAAAAACGATTTCTTCAAAATACGCCAAATCAGCAAAGTCACCATTTGCATACGATTACTAAGAATTGAGAACAATACATTCAGACTACCAAAACTCTACAGAAATCTGGGGAAAATTGGGTGTCGACCAGATAGAGTTTTCACAAATCCAAACAGTCTGATTGTACCTCAATTTCCTGCTAAATAACAAATTCTCGCTAGCAAGGGTTACGAAAAGCCACAGCTGAGCAAAAAGTGAGTCAAGGGGTCAACAGCGCACTCAGAACAAACTCAAAAATCAAGCAAATGCCATGTCAGCTTGCAGCACAGAACTTGAAATGCCTAGCCAAACCAGCAATCGCCAATTTATAAGGAAATTGGGTGAGCTAAATTCAACCGTGGCTCAAAGCACTATCGAGTGCCACTCTAATTCATTCAACAAGACGGTGTCGGATTACGCAGCGGCTTGAATCTCGCAGTATTTTACCCGCAATGCTGCAACATTCGTCAAGCAGTTCTTTGTCATCGTCCTCGCGGCATCGGACTTTCTGGTGTTAGTTGTTGGTGTCTTTCAATTTTCAAGTTTTTCAAGATTGTGTTAATTGTATCCCACCTTCCAAAACTAATAAAATTTAAATGTCCTGCTGGGGGTGGCTAGTACAACGGCAGGAAGTTGGACAAACTTACGAAGTATCCGTGATACGGTAATTCCAGACATGATTCCTAGAATCAGCCCGATATTTCTAAAACGAGGCGAATGAAAAACGCGTCTTCCCACCTCCAGGACCAAGGAGATTTTGATCCGGGACCGTCCTACACACCCATTGTCGTATTTTCTCATCTGTTACTTCAGATTTGGTTCAATTAAGGTAGACAGCTCAACTCGTACAGTAACTATCCATCTGCGCCGTGGTTTACCTGTACAGTTAGCCTACCGTGTGCAACAAGTGAAACCGCTAGCGAGATTATGCGTTACAACAGTTAGGGCTGAAACTTCTGGAGGTGGGAGTCTTTGGTGTGGCAAGGTATAGTATGAACAATCATTACCGATACGACTCACCTGAGAGGAAACACGCAGTGTTTCTCCCTATACAATTTATGGTCGATGATCTGATAGTGCGTTCCATGGGACTTGGTTGCCTGAAACACTTCCTTCGATATCCCTTTCTCCCATGAAGACAAATCTCTGTCCATGACACTGATTTACAAAGTAAAGATGATTAACATTATTTTTGGAGCTTATCAACAAGCCTATGAATTCAGCCAAACACCTTCACAACATTATAAAAAATGTTTTCTGTAAGCAAAAACATTGTTAACGTCGATCTGTCGTTGACTGGGTCACTTGATCATATTAAAATAAAATTTAGCAAAAGAGAAAGATGCAATCTCAGCATACAACTGTATCAATAAAATGACCGAATTTTGCTTTATATAAATGTTCAGTGACATATCAAAGAAGGTGTTACAGTTTCCTAAGTTATCATTTCATTTTTGTTTTATGTTACTTTAGATTAGAGCCACACGTTTTTCTGGTTTTTAGTTTGTTTCATTGGTTGAGAGTTATATTTATTGCATTACGTCTACAAAAATTGTTGAGTGTGGTCGCTTAACAAGAGAACAATAATAAGTCAGAGCTCATAACCATCAAACTGACCATCGCTAGAGACAAGACAAATCGTGGGGAACGGTTCAAGAAAATGTCCACGTTCACGAGGGTGTCAAGTAAAGTCTGGTGGTCACAGCTCCTATACACGACGTCTCATTTAGGAGTTTCTAACTCACCTAAGATGACAACTGCATTTTGATTGGTTGCAATCCTCGTATTTGGTAACTGCATCGTTTATCAATGTTAAGTAGTGAGCGAACCTCGGATCTAAAAGATACGGCAAATGCAATGACAAAATTCTGATAGATTACATCACTCAAACATTGTGAAGCTCTTTTTTGTTTTATTTGAAAAGAATGGTGTACCAGTTGCAAAACGTGATGAATTCTCATGGAGGCTCAAAGCTTCGTCAACACAGTGCGCATTTTCAGAAGGTCGCTCGCATCACAAACAGTTCAACAATCTCTACGTACATGTACTTCTATTGGTTATTGCTGTGCCTCTCATGTCAGTCAACACTGCTGACGGGGAGCAGCGCCTTTTCATTGACCAGAATATATGCTTGAATTTTCACTTGGGCGCGGGCTTTAATCTTTGTACTCGAAATAGAAATAATGTCAAGATAAGTAACCACTGGCTGGAACCCGTGTACGGTAATCAGCTTTCGCTATGTTTACGCTAGACATGGGAAGTTGCTCTGGTGATAGTTAGGAAACAAAAAAATCACGCAAAAGCTGTGCTGTTACCAATGCTTTTGAAGTACTATTTTNGTTTCAAATTGGAAGCTCGCGCCGTATGACGTCGTATGACGTAGCGATGCGAGCCTCATTTGCATATGTTAGTGACATCTGTTGGTTCAAAAAAGAGGCTCATGCCCGAGTACATGCCTGGGAAGAAGCATCTTTTGGAAGGGTAAACATGTCACGTTCAAAGCATCCCAGTGCCAGTAATATGCAGTCTTTGAGGACCAAAGTGGTGTCATTTTATAGCTAAAGAGTTAATCTTTCAAAAATAATGCTTGGATTCCAGACTACTTTAACATTTACTTTTGAAATCACTTTTGAAATCACGTTAAAATGCGCTAAAACAGTTGTCCCTTCCTGGTTATCTCTTCCTGATGTAACGTGTCTTTATTACCGTACCTCAAATTCACATGTACAGATATATTCATGAATTTAAGTTTTACGTGTGTAGCTCTGGTTAACAAAGTCCTCAATGAAATTATCTTGGTATTATTCCCATCGTAGAGCGTGGGGTCGATTGCTGTGCGAACAGATTATAGCAATGAAAGAGCACAGTGGCCTCGCCATCTGAAATATAACAGCTTCTGCGAGACACATGTCTCACACTGTAATATCTTCCAACGAATGGAGTTTAATATACGCCCCTTTTAACGTATCCAGTACCTGACCCGGTACTGTACGCAGATTTCAAATGATGCTCGATCGGGTACATGTTCGCAGGCAGAAACGTTCAATGTCCTTCGGACAGGAAGGGCAAATACGCCCAATAAAATTCGTGCCCCCTCTTTTCCTATTATGAAGATGACGTTTTGAACCAGTAATAGAGATTTTAATCAATTATTTACAACTGAAAAAGGTATTTCCAATCTTGAGTTGTTTTTTGTGGTAACCGGTACCTGTAAACGAGAAAATAAAACCAAGATCAATCACAATTAGTAGCCATTTTGATATATCAGTGTTCTCCACCAGCTAACCTGTCGTTTCAACCGGTTTGCAGATGCTTCCGTCAGGTTTGGGTAACCTGTAACATACGGGCTTTGTGTTTGCCCATAACAAAGAATGGCTGCCAGGTCGAGTCCAAGCGTGCGTTCAGTAAGGCTAGGACCTACGCTAGGACCTAGCTAAAATCTAGTTTAAAATACACGACAATGTCTCACGTAATCTCGCGAAGTCTTGCGTTTTAGCGAGTTCCTAGCGCTACTGAACGGGAGGCAAGTACGTCTGTCCGACAGGAAGGGGTTTTCTAAGCACAGCCAGAGGAATCAAGGTGGGGGAACTGATTATAATTTGAAGAAAAATGATTAATATAGAAAGCCTTAACCAACCCCAACGGGGTAAATAAATAACAAGTAAATAAAAATTGCGAAATGGAGAACATCTAGAACACTAGGCCCATCCGGCGGAAATGGGATGAGAACGCTCATTGCACGTTCATAGCTAGCTTTTTCAAGCCACACATGTTAAAATGAACGTGGTCGACGATGAAAGTTTTTGTAAAAGCCCTAATGACGCCATTAAAGAATAACGGAGTGCCCCTCTGACAAACGAGATTGTCGTTTGTCGCTACTGCACGTTGGTTGAAAGACCCAAAGAGGATTCTCTGCTCTATGTTCCTGAGACAGAATCCGTAAAAACCGGAAACGAGGATGTCGTGACCGCCGGGGGATTCAACTTCGGATGTAATGTGGGATAGCCAGAGCGTTATGGCATTACGTCTAGCCAAAATTTCAAATCAGACGTACTTGAATGAGCGATTACACTTCATTACACACTAAGATGGAAATATTTAGTCAGAGAATGAGTTGACGCAATATTTTATCAGGTTGTATTTTTGCGTGTTAGTGAATTTGCTTACTTTACATCATGGAAATGGGAACAACCGACTGTATCAAAGGTACACTACTTGAAAGGTTCACTATTCCGAAGGCTCACCTCTTCAAAGGTTCATTTCTCCGAAGTTTGATTACTCCGAAAATATCTTAAAGAGGCGAGGAACGCACTTCAAAGCTCGCCAAAAATACCTTTTAAACAATTCGTGACGAAAGTACCATCTTGCAACGGCTAGTACGGAGTAATTCACTTAATTCCTCTTTGAGATCATTTCTGCAAAAAATCACAAAATTCACCATTTTTGAAATACATGTAAGAGCGAAGGAAAAACTATGTGGTTACCAAAGAGTTTATAAATTTCCCTCCCGCATATGATAAATGCGTGCATGAGCTTACAGTCAGTTGCTTGAAGTCGATTGAGGTCAAAGGTCACATTTTCCATAAAAGGGAAATGTGTTATGTCTATGTCTTGCCACACCAAAAAAGGAGAGGTGCTTTGCCTTGGGGGAGAAATATCGACGACGTGTCGAGCAGTTGACACATAGTTTCTTTAAATTTAAAACGCAAAGAAAATGGTTTGATATGAACAGAAATTAAATTTTTTTACCGGGTGAGCAGCTTGAATTCTGTTTCAGTGGCAGAGAACCACTTTAAACAATCATTGCAATTAAGTCTTTTTATCACTTTCCAGGCCTCTTTAAATTTCTGACTCATGTGTTATTTTTACACTTTTACCTGCAAAATAAACGACACTTCGGTTATTAGATGCACTTAGTGTTGTACCAATACCGAAAGCAATGCCCGGGAACTAAAACACTGTTTGAATTTCATGCGAATGCAAAATTGCCCGCATAATTTACGAAAAACGAAAAACGAGTCAGTACGTACCTGCATTTTTAAAAAGAAATTGGAGTACGAATATTGACGAGTTATCAACCACGAAACATTCTTCAAATCCATGTGAAAATCGCAACATTTCACAGCGCGACTGAAACGCTTAGGGCCGCTGCTCTTCAACTTCCCCCAACGCAACCATGTGCACGAATAGATCGAAGCTAAATGTAGTTAGTAGGCTAACCTATCCCATTTCTCTGCTTGTGAATGAGTCGTCAGTAAGATACAAGAATCACGATGGGCAGTGATCGGAACTGAGCTCATTTGTAAACAATGTAATCAAAGTTTTAAGAACTATTCAACTCTTGCACAACCTTTAAATGGATGAACTTCCGGTGTTCTGGTTTCAGAATTGTGGACATTCGAATAAGTGAACTTTCGAAGCTAGCAAAGCTTCGGAGTAGTGAGCCTTAAATATAGTGACATGTAAGCTTGGAAATCTTTTCCATCAAGTTCGTTGCTCGTATGAAGTCTGCGAGGCTGTGCACCATTGGCACTGACAAGAGACGACTTAATTTTTATTAGATCTAGACCTTCTTTTACTTAATAATATGAATATGTTCTTCAGGATTTCTCAGAAAGTCCACCTTTTTGAACCAAAATAACGAATCGTTTGTCGAATAAAATTGAAAATACTTCCGGCTTAGATATTATCGTATTTACGACATCGACAAAACTACAAGCCCATGTCTCTGACAACTTTCTCCTCTCTCGGTCTGTTTCTCCTGAAGTCCTCCTCCTTCCCTTCCCCCGGTCTTTCTGACAGACTCCCCCTCACACCTCTCACCATCATTGTCTACCTCACCTCTCCCCTCCCTGATTACATTTTATAGAGGTGCTACAGTAATTATACTTTTGGCAGAAGGGAGGTACAGCTAGAAAATTTGGTTTCCCACACATTTAGGATGAACTGGTAAAAGGGGGTGTGCATCACAAGCAAAGGACGTGCTCGCACAGCTTTACTCGAAAGCGTATTGTACCCTCGGAATGCTTCCCAACGTCGTCAGGTGATATCCATACTGACAGTACACACCAACACATGCCTATGAAATACCGTGTCATTGTCTTCTTGTGACTATTCAATTGGACGCCAGCCGATAAGCGGAAAGCTCTCATGGAATAGTTGCCAGTCGTGGGGCTCTGTTCCTGAAACAGCATCTTTTTTGTGATGTCAAAATGAGTACACCATTTAAAATTTTTTAAAAACCATTGATATTCATTGTATTTGGAAAAGGAACCTTGTGTAGAGATTGAACTCCCAGTGTTAAGTTTTTTGCAAGGATTTTGCCAGAAAACGGACCCACTTTGTAGACAATTTGTCAGAAAGGGTATTCCTTCGTTGAGAGATTGACCATGAAAAATCACATTCCTGGGTGTCACGTCCACACATTTTCTCTTTGGGAGTACTTCTCGGGATGTCTTACCTGTATCTTGACTGAACGACCCATAAACTGTCCAACAGATAACCAAAAATGCCACCAACTCTCCCATTGATTCTTCGACCCTACAGTAAAAAAATGAAAAGGAAACGGTTACTAGTCGTAAACCTACAGCTTCGTAGTGGGTGATGCTGGACAACCTGTGAAGCTATTCGAAATACAGCAGCCTTATGCCACGTGAAGCGCTTTGAATCAGAAGCAAATTCAAAATTATCACTAACTTGGTTATCATTGTAGTTAGTAGAACCAGTAGCAACAACAATTTTGTTGTTGTTGTCAATTGATATCCTACTTCTAACGGATATGCTGGGGCTGGACCATTTCATCGGGGGAGCGCTTGACCGACCACCCCCACACATCTGCCCAATTTCAATAAGATCCTGTAAGGGGTTTAGGAGATATAGCCGCGGACGATGGACGCCGGACGCCCAGACAGAGATGACGGCAATATGCACCCACATATAGATATGTGGGCGCATAAAAAGTAGGTTGACCTTCCGCGAAACCTCATTATTTATGCGGCGTTGCCAGCGGAGTGATTACCCATAATGCATGCGACCCAGCTGACGGAAAAACACGTCACGCACAAAGGATGTGAGTTATGTGTTTTGGCACTTGTTGTCATCAAAACACAAGAATCAGAACGTACGAACATTTAAAAACCACAGTTCTTGGTAAACACCTTAACAGATTTGCTCTGAATCTCAGTAAGTCTCTCGACGATTTATATTGACTATCTCGAATCAGTCGAAATCCACTTATCAGCGGCCTTGCGTTCAAACCGGAGGCTGAATCTTTGTGCCTGATGACTTCGTCCATGGGCTACTATACAAGTCCAAGTCCAAACTCAATCCTAGGCCAGCAGGTACGAAACCCGTGGTGCAAATTCCATCCACGATCCCGCGGATTAGAGGTTAATCGTTCTTCAGATATGGGGCAGTTATGGTTTTATGTGTGTGTGTGTGTGTGTGTGTGTGTGTGTGTGTGTGTGTGTGTGTGTGTGTGAAAAGGAGCACAGGTTTGGGAATTTTTGCCACGAGTTGATGTCTGATGGTCGTGGACTGACATTTAGTGGACGGAAGTGATGACCATGAAATTGCTTCGGCCTCTAGTTATATACACGGGCAGTCATCTGGTGCAAAGAGTCGAGAGTTTCTTGACGTACATAGTTGTTATGTTATGTTATTAAACGTAGCTTTTTGTATAATGAGTGCAGGATTTTCCCTTATTTAGCATTAGTTATGTCCATATTCTGTTCTGTTGTATTCTATTCTATTCTATTCTATTGCATTGTATTCTATTCTATTCTATTCTAAAGAAATGCGTATGTGCATGTAGAAAATAGGAATGACATCATTGACTTAACTGCTTATTTTGCTCCTTGCTAGAAGCTTATGGTTAAAGAGGCCAACTTACCATTGAACTTTACTGATTCAGGCTCTGTCTAATGTTTTTAATTAAAACTTATGTAAGACTAACTCTAATGCAAGTATTTTCAGTTTGCCTTACCTGCATATGTATGCCACATGAGTATATACAACCCATAATTATCTAGTCAGAGTTCCTGTAGTTCATTTGGATTCTTTTGCCTAAGAATATGCTTCTCAGAGGTAAAAATTATTTTCAAATGATTTTATGAAAACGTTTAAAGTTAAGGTATTCTTTTTAACTTTTGAAATGTACATGTTACAATAATATTTCGCGTGCAATACAAACCAGTTGATTATTTTTTTTTAACGGAGCTCCAAAAAGTATTGCCTTTTTCCAAATGGAGTTTGGAGTCGACCTTTGCTGATGATAGGCTCTCAATGTCGCGCCAAAAAGAACGCGTGACGCAACAGTCTACAAAAAATGTTCAATTGTCTCACATTCGTTCTTACAGAAAGTTCAAGAATCAGAATCAACATAATTTATTTTAAATAACAAAGGAAGAATACTATGCAGCACCTTGTATTGAAACTGGCATATTCTTGTATCTTTCACATTTAAAAGAGGGATTTTATAAACTTCTACCTCATAAAAGGATCAAAAATGTACCCTACATCCTCAACCTTCTTTTGAGCAGCAGGCTACAGACAATTCTTGTTTAATACATTATAAATACGTATACATCCATGTTGATCAACAAGTACGGTGGTCAATGAAAATGGAATAATTGGTCCGACAATTTTTTTCAATTTGTAATTCGGATCATGTTTTACAAGAAAGGCCTTCACCGAACTGACCAAAGAAAGGTATGGCAAAAAATCTACTTTTAGTTTTTTTTGCAAAAGTGATCGTATGAAAGGAATGCACTGTTATTATCCAAAATGTCATTCAAATAAAATATATCTTGCTTTAAAATGGATCCCATGTAAAAATGTTGCTCGCCTACTAGAATTTTACTCAATGTTGCGAGCGTTAACGCCAAAATTTGCTAACATTCCATACATCCGTGGAGAAAAAACCTCCGTGTTTTAAAAAAATTCATTCTTTCAGATACTTAACTCCTCCTCAGCAAGTAGAGTCCACTTGGATTGAGAAGTAAAAAGCCTCCTTATCCACGAAAGTTTAAGAGCTACATTAAAATGTTTCAGGTCTATCATGTTAACACCCCCTTCTTTGATACTTTTGTCATTATAGCGCTCTCTTAATCTTGTCTGGCTTGTTATCCCTAGTAAATTTGAAAAACATATCGTTTATTTTATTAAAAAACGTTGGAGATGGACTTGGCAATGAAGATAATAAAGGATTAATTTTGGAAATAACAAGTCTTTTTATAACCGTCATGTTACCAAATATAGTGAGTTTCTTAGACCATGTGTTCAGCATCGTTTCAATTTCCTAGAGTTTTTAAAGTTATCGTTCAACATGTCGTCTAAAATTCAACCCCTACACCCTAAACTTAGTAACATCCCATTTCAATTTCCAACGTCTATGATGATAGACCTCTTTCGAAAACTTTTTACTCCCAATCCTGATATCATTTATTTTGGAATAAGTAATTTTCAAGCCAAAAAATTGCATAGAAATCCAATACCTTCATTGTCTCTGCCATGTAATCCGGAGAACAGTCTAAATATTCTATCATCAGCATACTGAGAGGTTTTATATTCCGTGCCGTCCATCGTGAACACCTTTATATTTTTATTGTGTTTTACAATAATTGACGAGTTTTCCGCACATACAATAAAATATAAGATGCCAGAGGATCATCCTGTCTACAACCTCTTTGTAAAGGAAAGGTCTCAGACAAAAAGCTATTTGAGTTACGCGAGCACCTGGGTTATTGTAAAATGTACACATCCACTGCCTTAAAGATTCTTTAAAATTGAACAATTTTCAAACTTCATCAATGGAATTCCAGGATAAACTATCAAAAGCCTTTTCAAAATCAATTAGCAGGAGTCCTGGGGTTTGTTGGTTTTCAGCATAATTAAATTTAATATCATATGCTAGTTGTGTACATTCACTAAATGTATTTTCCCTCAATAAAACCATTTTGATCACTCGATACAAACTTCTGTAAAACAATTTAGTCTGTTTGTAATGTAACCAGCAGCTAATTTAACAACTGAAGTAAACAAGTAACGGGTCTCCAATTTCTCAGTAACTGTTTGGGTTCATCAGGTCTTGGTATACATCTTACAATACCAGTTCTCTGGGTCAAAGACGTTTCAGTTTTAACGTAACTTGAATTGATATGTTTCATATCGTCCCAGAAATATTTAATGAACTCGACTGAAAAGACATCTGAGTCAAGGCTTTTATCAAATTTTTGTAATTTTTAAAACGTTAGACAACTCGTCTAAAACAACCCCCTCTAATGCATAGGCTTCACCATCTGACAAGACAGGAAAGGTACATTCTTGTAATATTTGCGTAATATCAAAATTGAGATACCTTTTCTTAGTATACAGCTGTTTGTAAAAATTTGCGATTTCTTTGAGTATTTGTTTTTGGTCTGTTAATATGTGTCCAGAATCCAATTAAACGTTAAAATCATGTTTGCTGCAGTAATGTCTGGATTCTAAATTACAGAAGTACTTTGTTGGACGCTCCCCGTTTTCAATCCAGTTTGCTTTTGAACGAAAAATGTGTCCTTTCTTACATTTAATAACTTGTTTACTTTTCTTTCCAAAGTTTCCACCTCAGATTCACTTAAGGAGAAAGTAAATTTTCCAACAAAGATATTTCTTCTTCTACTTTTGTTTCTTTGCTGTCTCGTAGTTTCTTTTATGTGCTGAGAAAGAAACAGTCTTATCCCGTATTTCCATATTATATAATATTATATAATATGTCAAAAATAGCCTATCAACAATACTAAATTGAGTTTCATCATTTAGGATATTATCAACTGCATCCGAATTGTAAATCGGAAGGGAACATTTTCTTTTTATTTAATTTATTTTATTTTTGATAAACTGTTATTAAACTTCCAAAGCCCCTATTCCAGAATAAATTTCTATATCTTATGCACAGTAAAATCCCCGCTTGGTCACATCGATAGAAGTTTTGAATACTGATGTCACTGACACTAAGATTATTTGTGGTGAGAAAAAGTCTAGTCTAGCCTGTTTCAGGGGAGTTTTGCGTCTCCACATGAATCTTTTAAGTAGCGGATATTTTTCTCTAAACAGATCTAAAAGGTTCACTTATTCTAGTAAAAATTCTGTTTCTATCGGGTTGTTGTAGTGCTTATAGTTATACACAGACAGTAAATGCTATACGATTTTGACCTCCTGTACTTCAGGACATCTAATTTCATATTTGGGCCTCCAAGTCCTTGGTAGTTTACGGATAATATCTTAACATTACCCATAACAATAGTTTTACGAATAAACTTTTTAAAATGATTCTAGAGAAATAATACAATCCAAATACGATAGTTATTAAACAAAAAGACGTTCAAATACATGAAATCTATAGGGTAGTCACAAAAATAGATACAAGAGGGACACGCACCAATCCATTCGCACGAACGCCGATGCAAATGCAACATCCCAGTCAGTGAGGTCTGTCGACAAAACTCGTTTTATGACTGAGCCATCACATAAATAAGAGGCGCTGAAGTTTTAGAGCTTAGCAAAATGGGCACACTTGCCATGCGTTGTGATTCGAGACGGGAGTAGTACATTATTATGACGTAATCTTATGAAACGTGCGTTTTGCGCACAAATCAGAGATTTTCATGTGAGAGCAGGTAATTGGACACCTACAGCCTAGAACAAGAGAGAAAAAATGCGCGGAAGTCGATAAATATATTTTACACCTGCATTATTTTATACGGAGCGAATTGATTGGCTGGAATACATAAAAGGTTGCCTGAATGAAATCCCCTAGGACAGCGCATTCACAGACGGATGGTTGTTTACATACAACGAGCTACGTGAGTGTATCACTAATAGTCCCAGCATAGAGTTTCAATTCAATACAATGAGTACACGTGTCTAATTTGCCTACAAGTATTGACAGTAAGCTTTTTTCAGGAAAGGCGAACCCACATCGGATAAGCTGCCCGCGCTATATACAATGACAATGAAACAATAGGCACACCAGTATTTCTACTTTACACACTGAACGTTCAACAATACCTGTCAGGTCTACCTGCCAAGAGTTACCTGGTAGAATAATACGGCCCCTACACTACGAAAATAGACCAGACAAGAAAGGTAACTAAAAACTAAACACTAAACACTAAAAACAAGTGAAAAACTCAAAATAACAAATTTTTCCTATCTTACTACTCTGTGGTCAGCTTCTCCAACCTGTCGTTACTGGTTATTCTGACTTCCAAACAACCGAATGTGACTCTCCGATGGTGACCGTTGCCCAATGCTTTTCTTGACGAATTTTGAGCGCTTAAGTCGCTAGTTTTCCACGCTATACTTTCATAATTGTAGGGAGATCTGGTAAAGCATGTTTTGGGTTACGAATTAACCTCAGAACAACATTTCTGTCAGAACTCCATGGAAACTTAATGACGATTGGATCTGGGGTGTTGCTGCGCTTGATTCCACATTGAACTCAGTGAACATTTCTTAACAATATAGAATCACCATTACCGTCCTTCATGTTCATTTTGTCTGGAACAGCTCTCACTATTGCTTCAGAACCTCCTATTTGATCTTGGTGAGCTCCGTGCAGTAGGAGATTGTACTTTCTGTTCCAGCGCTTTTCTCTGAGAAGCCTAGTTTCTAGAAAGTTAATTCGCTCTGACATCAAGCCCACGTCCGTATTAATCTTCTCTATAATCTTTGCTATAATATCATCAGGATTTTCCACGGTTTCTTCAATCTGCGTCACGTTAAGCTGGATTGCCGTGACTTTCTGTTCAATAATAGATATTTCAGCTCGGATCTTTTCCTCAATTGCCTTGCACGAGTCCTCAGTTTTACGACTTAGCGAGCCCTCAACTTGTAATGATTATGTTTTCAGCTCCTCCATCCCAGCATTTTGACTCTTCTTCGGTGCCGAAAAACTAGCTCTTGTTGTCACGTACTTCAGGATAGTACAACTAGCCTTCGACATTTGTGATTTTTCGGTGTGTGTGGTCTTATTAACACGCAAGAACTTTCAGCAAGCAACAGCCATGTTCTGCTCTCCTACCGAAAGTCCCATTATGGCTTTCCTAATGATTAACAACGTGTCAGAAACTACTCCTTGACACAGCTCCTCCTATACCTTTCGTAGCACTGTGAAAGATTGTAGTCAGAAACTTACATGAATGTCAACCGACTTGTTAGGTGTACACCTTACTCTTGGTTCATTTATCAAATGTCCACGAACTGGGAGTATGTATCTTGTTGCTTTAAATTTGACACGATTTAGATGGCACCCAACTAACTCACTGTCATCCTCTCCGATTGGTTTACGCTGCTCCACCTAGTGGACAAGTTAAGAAACGGTCAAATGGAGTCAGAGACCGTAGTTAATGAAGTTGGTTGGTTGCCAGCAAGCAGTCAATAACTGCCCCACCTGGTGGTGGAAACAAAATGAGGGCAGACTAAGAGTAAGTTAGTTAGTTGCCAACTAACAACCAATAGCTGCTTCATATAGGGACGAAGAGGACAGTGATCCAAGAGACAGATAGGGAGTTAGTCGGTTGCCAAATAAAAACCAATAGCTGATCCACCTGGAAACCAAGAATGTGGTCAATATTATTTTTAATTCGTTTTTCAATTTCAGATACATAAAATTCATCAAACGTTGGTCCTAACGGAGAACCCATACTAATACCGCCTTTCTGCAAAAAGAGTTTGCCATTTACATGCTACCTTCGTAGTGCAAATTAATGGCATTTCATTAAGTATGTCCTTAGGAACATTTTTTGACAAGCGAGTTAAAGGAGAATGCCACCCGATTTAATTAGTCATTTTTGCCGTCTTAATCGGTCTATATCCACATCGCCTCGCATACGGTCGACCTTACCTTGCCAAGAGGTGTCGCATTAACCTGTGAGGAAGGTGAGAAACGACGCTAGCGACGTCAGTGGTTCATATGTAGAGTTAATGCCGCTATGTTGCGGTGCATTGATCCCGCTTGTCCGAAATAAGCAGCTGCGAGGAAAGCGTGTATTTCGTTTTATTTTTACTTCCTCGATAGTCCAAAATGCTTAGGAAGTGGCTCATGGTAGTGAAGAATGAAATGTACGCTGTAAATAGCAAGTATGAGGCCGTGAAACATCTCCGTGTCTGTGGCCTGCAGACGTCGACAGTGCCAGCTTACCAAATAACTCCATACATGTACGTTCCGTTGTCTGAGCTTGTTCACACGACGTCTCTCTAATATTTCTTCATCACTGCATTCCTGTTCGAATTGATAGCCTTTAAAACTTAATGATCCACCTTCGAAGTCGGGACTTATGAGCTCTAGCTCGTCCTAAGTCGGGATTGCGAGTTGCCATGTTGGCTTTTATTACTGAGCGTTCTATTTCAAAATGAATTATTCTTACCCTAACCAATACTTATATAAAACTGAAACAAAGTCTGTCTCATTAGATGCAATTTGTAATGCCTTTGGAGTGTTCGTGAGCGCAAATGATTTGAGAAGCCAGCAATGAATAAATCACTGCGTTACCGGCTTTAGGCGCAATAAAAGTAATTGACGGGACACCGAGGCCGTGTGAGCTCATGCTAATTTAGTGTTTGCTGGCAGAAACTGTTGTGAAACAACTCCATCCAAAGGCCAGGAGTTAGGGGAATCTTTATTTACATTTACATTACTCAAATAATGATTGTCAATATACAACTTCTGCCCTGACGATGCTGTGGCCAAAGCGGAACCTGAATTCGCGGCCCCCGACGAGTAAGTAGATTTGCAGTTTCGTGGCTAATTCACCAACATAATCACGTGCGCATTACTTTGGCGCACTAGTATAGCATTTTCTTGACTGGAAGTTTAGTTTCCACTGAACTTTGGCTGGTTTACATGTATGTTCGTGATGTCTGATCAGTTTCCGAGCCACAGGCCGGATCGATAACGGCGGAGTCAATCCGGTCGGCCGCGACATTGATGACTGTTTCACTCTTCACTAGTACTCTCTATGAGATTTTAAAAAAATAACATCCCATCAACTGAAAGGATAATTAAACACAACAGCCAACCTTGGTTCAACAATAATGTTAAACGGGCAATCCTCACAAGAAACAGACTTTACAGCTCTTTCAGAAGATCTAACAACACTATAATCTACAACAGATATAAGGAGCAGTCACGTCTGGTTGAAACTTTAGTAAATCAAGCCAAAGCTGATCACCGACACAAGCTTTGTCAACAAATTAACAGCTCAAGCAAGAACTCCAAAGAATACTGGAACATCATCAATAAAATACGCGCCAGTCAACAACAATCCTCCTATCCTGTCATCAATTATAATGGTAACCTAGCCTCAAGTAGTAGTGACAAGTGTGATTTGTTTCTCAAATTTTTCACGAACAAAAGCCACATTACACCAACTGAAGTAGGTAACTTTCCCTTTCTTCATGAACGTTGTCTCAATCAACTGTCTGACATCCCGGCTAATCAAACTGATGTCCGGAAGTATCTCAACGAAGTTGACTCCAATAAGAATGATGGGACAGCTTTAATAACCAGCAAGATGATCAAAATGATTGCCAACGAAATTACTATGCCCCTGACCAATCTGTTTAACAAACTTCTTCAGCTAGGTATATATCCGTCTTCTTGGAAACATGGAATTATGGTCCCTATACACAAAAAATGCTCCAAAACTGAAATTTCAAATTATCGCCCAATAACTTTACTCAACACCCTGTCCAAAATCTTCGAGAAGATCATTGCTCAAAGTATTCTTACATTTCTCAAACAAAACAACTTTATCTATCATCGTCAATTTGTTTTTTTTTTGCGTGGGAACAACACCGTGGTACAACTTGTTGAAATAATACATGAGATTCATTTACATTTTGAGAAGGGCGAGAGTGTCAGGTCCATTTTTCTAGATATAGCTTCTGCTTTCGACTGTGTCCCTCACGACCTCCTACTTCACAAACTTCGATCCTATGGCATTACTGGTAATCTTTTAAACATGATCACCTCATATCTCTCCGAAAGAACATACAGTGTTCGTGTCGACGGCGTACTTTCAACTTTATCCCCTCCTGGATTTGTAAACGCAGGTGTACCGCATGGTAGCGTATTGGGCCCTCTTCTCTTCTTGGTTTATATTAATGACCTTCCTGATAACCTGTCATGTAGCACATACCTTTATGCAGATGACACGGCGCTTTTTCCCCCTTCTCAGGGAGCAGCCCTGAATGCTCTTTGCAGCTTCAACACGACTTAAATAAACTCAGCTATTGGTCACAAGAATGGAGAATGAATTTTAAACCAGAAAAAAGCGTTGACCTCACCTTCTCCAAATCTATTAATGCTCTCTTCCTTGTTGACCCGTCTTATGACCTTAAACTTAATGATGAAATCATTCCTAGAAAACAATCGCACAGACATCTGGCTATACTGTTAGATGAAAAACTAGCTAGATGTAATGTTGTTTATGAGTATACTTGTCCCGTGGTCGAATGTTTTCGTCCTCATCTGGAATCAAATTACATTGGGCACACAGTGTGTTCCTTGTCACGACGACTTTCAATGCATTTACAAAACGGCTCCATAAAAAAACATTTTCAAAACGTTCATGGTCGCTAGATAACTCGTCAGGAGATTGTCGACAATACAGTCATTAGATACATTGAAAATGATGTACACAGGTTACGAACATTAGAGTCGCTTCTAATAATGCTTGAAAACCCCATTTTGAATGAGCAGCTAACTGGAACTCGAAGGACTCTGTCATTACTTAGGTGATCTGTAGATTATGCTGCACAGCAACGTATGTAAATTTATATAAGTTTTTATCGTCATAGTTGCGCATGCCAACTTCACGTGTTATATTGCATTTGTCATTTCTGATGTGTGTTTCACTGTGAACTAGTTGTAAATAGTAGCCGGAACATGAGATATGTGTCTCGAAATATCGCTTTTTAAATTATGTTACCTACTGATGTCTTTTGGATTTTTATTGCACTATTGTAATGTAGTAACAAGATCCCTACTTACTCTATTTAAAGAGTTGGAAAAAAATAAAGGTTAACTAGCAAAAACAGATCAAAGCCATGTCTTCAATGAAATATATATATATATATATATATATGTATGTATGTATGTATGTATGTATGTATGTATGTATGTGTATGTATGTATGTATGTATGTATGTATGTATATATATATATATATATATTTACACGCCAACACAGTATTGAATAACAGTCCCTAATTTAAACAGATTAGTCTTGTTACCGGAACAGCTAATAAGTTTTTAAGCTAAATTTTTTGCATGTTTTACGTAAAAATTTCAGTGGATATAAAATAGACGGAGGGGTCAATGTGTGTAATATGGTGGTTGTTAACTGGCAAAATTTCCACCAATTCTGTGACGGGTCATGTAGAAATTTTTTTGATTCCATAATTTTTAGCAGAAGTCGATAATTAATTGTTACATTGCGTAATAACAGTCCTATACTCAAGACTCCATTTTAATCAGCACGGCAACTCACTGTGTAGATAAGAAAAACACGCACACAACTGCATGACATTCGAGATATTACAAGATCGAAATTTTAGATACTTACAATGCTATGACTCGAGCTGCTTCTACAACAACACCTTTTGCGTTATTAGACAGGAAATTAGTCATCTATATATGCACGAATACACGCACGTACTCTTACCCACATACACAAACACGTTCAAACATTTACAAATAAAGTTGTCATTTGTTAATATACACTGGGTCAGGGCTCATGTGGGTATTGACGGCAATGCAAAATGCAGACATAGTCGCAGATATGAGCCAGTTAAACCGGCAGCCCAGAGCACTTAGCATGGATGAACAAGGTACCAACATCTGACCATAGGAACACTTACAGCCGATTTCATAAAGGTGGTTTAAAGTTAAACCTGGTTTAACTTGAACTTAGACCAGGTTAAAAGATAATCTGCATTTCATAAAGGTGGTTTAACCTTAAGAGCAGTGGTCTAGTA
Source organism: Phoronis australis (assembly GCA_002633005.1). Lineage (NCBI taxonomy): Eukaryota > Metazoa > Phoronida > Phoronidae > Phoronis > Phoronis australis. The sequence continues at coordinate 109,538 of NMRA01000653.1, read as the reverse complement.
AACCTGTTTTAACTCCAGTTTAGACCTGGTCTAAGTCAGTTTTCATTTCACCAACGAGGTATATATTACTTAAACCTGTGTTAAGATCTTAAACCAGGTATAAATTTAGACTTGGTCAGACCCAGGTTTAATACTATTTTAATAGTATTAAACATATTTAAAATATGGAAGACTTGTACGATATATAGTCGGTGGGCTAGATCTCATGGCTGTCATCCTTGTGAGAACTTTGGGGGGGGGGGGCAACCTAGTTTTTTATACGTGGCTTGATAATATACCTATAAATCAAATTCCAATAAAGCTCCCACGTCTACACTTGCCCATTTTTTAAAAAAGGTGCTTTTGTTGCACAAAATATTATGCACATTCCTGCCACTTGGTGGCGATTTTCTATTGAATTGACCAATCAGAGATCCAGATTGTATTGTTGTGCTTAGTTACTCCAATATGGCAGCTCCCATGGAGTGTGATGCCTGTATAATTCAAGGTTTATCAAACTGCACAAAATTGGGATGCCACAACATGAAAAAGCTTAGAGAAGCATCCTTATGAAAGCTGATGGACTGTGGAACTCTGTAGATCAGTAGATCAAAAAGACGAGGTATCACAAACGTTTGTGCAGGACAGCTGCATGTCCTGGTATAGCCTATACACAGGCAGTATACTGCTGTAAACCAAAAATTTAAATTACATAGAAAGGCATAGGAACGTTTCAAGACACCAGTCGTAGTACTAAAGCTGAAAGTAATACAGTTGTTACCCAATATTTCCCGAGAAAATCCTTTAGACTTCCAAAATCTGAAACAGCCAATTAACCTGAACAAGATAAGAACATTCTGGAACATGAGTGCATCATTTGTTAGCAGAAAAGGTATATTATGGACCACATTTCAAGAAAGAGAAAGAAGTAAAAACTTTTTTGCTTTGAAAAAACAGGTAAGTGTTTTTGAAAGGTACATCTTGGTGTTTTCCAAGTGTGTTTCAATATTATCACCACTTGCTTTTTTACTCTTGTTCAGCTCCTTGGCTGCCTAGGCCTTAGACAATACTGCCGACCCAGTAGAGACGGTGATCATACCATAGGTCCTCCATATGGCGGATGCTTTTCGGCAAATTATGCATCACACTGGTTAAACCATAAGTCATGTTTCTATAAGTTTAGAAGTACCGCGTAGAGAGATGCCTCTGAGGAGGCCGTTCATGTTTCCATTTGTTCCCAGGTTAAACAAATACTCCTGCAATCCTGTTTTTCGAACACTCCCGTGTTCAGTTGCCAAATCGACACTGCACATGTCATTTGTCACTAATTGCGCTATTACAAAAAATACACTTTGGGTTATGCCCGCCAGAAATCCCCAAAAATTTCAAACACGGTATGCCGTTGAATGTTTGAGCTACATTAGATATTCGAGTTATCGGCTAAAACTTACTAAAACTAACAATCGTGCCGCAATGAACACAGGTTGGCCCATGACATACAAATTGTCCTGTGGAAAGGGTTCCCCAGAAACTCAAAAACGACGCCCGAAAAGGAGCTTGCTCATATATTTGAGGTACCACAATAAACTATTCCATGTGATTCAAATAGAAGTTTTAACCATTAAAATGGTTACTAAATGGCTTATGACAGGAAAAAAATTATTTTGTGAGCACCACCCCCAGAAACCTCAACCACGTAATTCTGTTGAAAATGTGTGATATTAGGTAATGAAGATCCATTTTAAATCTTGGTAGAGTTTTGTAGAATCAAGAATTTCGATAAAGAAGGTGTGATAACGTGCTTCGATTGTATTTCACGGCGAAATCTTCTGAGTGCCAAATGGATGATGGCGGAATGTAAGCAGTTTAGAAAATACCTGATAACACTAAAACTATGGGACACAAGGAACTGGCAAAAACCTAGTACCCTTTAAGTGATGATTAAGACCGCAGCAAGTGCAGCATAATAAGCTATCGAAACTGTCAACAGGAAAAATACGACCACACATGGCCCCTAAATCTGCGTTAGATCGAGGAACCATGAAAATGATTTCCAAAAGTCCTTTTATTACGCAGGCTAATAAACAATGCTTTTAAAGAAAAGTAACAGACGTGTTTTTCAAAATCTTATTTAATAAAAATAAACTAGAAATAGTCACCACTACGCTTTCAAACAACCAACAATAACATCCGTGTCAGAAGCCCTGGTCAAGAAAGGCGAATACAGTTGCCGCCATGTGAGATAACAAGTTTTTTCTCCCTAAGAAATGGTCCATATTAGTCTTTCTGCTATTTTTGTAAGAGGAAGGTTAAAAAATTGTTATTAAAATGTCCCGTCCATACCAGGAGTTTTTCAACAAGACATTTGTGGGTGTTAAAATCGTGTTACGGTGCTTTACGGAAAGAAGTGACATTTCTCCTAAATGAAAAGTTTGGGTCCTAAAATAGGTGTGTTTGGATAGCTTTGTTATTCTGTAGTATTTACCTATAACTATTGTTATCTGTAGTACTTAACAACACCCGTGAAATAAAATTTTAAAATATGGAAAATTAACTTTGTAAAAGAACCCAATCCAGTAATTCGTGTTGCTGACAGCGAACCGGCAGTGTATTTGTCAATTGCCCCACACTTTGCGAACTGTCCCAGTTTTTTAAATTTTTCTTGCATTCATCTAAACGTCTCGCTTTTTGACGGATGGCCAAATTGACATACTATCATATACTATTGTAGTTTCCCACGTGACATAGCCATATTTTTCCGCTCTACTAAAATGGAAAAACCGCGACTGTTTCGATAGCTGTGGTCTTAATCATCAATTAATGGATCGGTTTTTTGACAGTTCCTGGTATCCCAAAGTTTTAATGTTATCAATTTTCCAAAATGATTACTTTCCGCCATCATCCATTTGGCACTCAGTGTGTCTCTATTATTAATGTTAAGCAAGAAGAGAGTTCAGTAGACGCGAAAGAATTACGGAAATACATGTACAAGAATTCGCAATGAAATGCAGACGAAGAACGTAATCACAATACCTTCATCGTGATTCTAACTAGGATTCATCCGGGATCTTCATTATCTAATATATCACACATTTTCAACAGAATTGCGCAGTTGATATTTCTGGGGCTGGCACGCACAACCCAGAGTGGGTTTTATCTGTCATGGGCCATTAAGTAATCAGTAACTTATATTTGAATCGCATGGAGTTCATTGTGATACCTCGAATATATGAGCTAGCTCCTTTTTGGGAGTCGTTTTTGAGTTTCTGGCGGACTCTTTCCATAGGACAATTTGTCTGCCATGGGTCATCGGGTGTTCATTGCGCCACGATTGTTGATTTAAAGTCAGTTTTAGCCGGTACCTCGAATATCTAATGTAACTCAAACTTTTGATGGCATACCTAGTTGAGATTTTTGGGGATTTCTGGCGGGCACAACCAAGAGTGTACTTTGTTTGTCATGGGGCATTTAGTGACCTATGACATGTGTTGAATCACATGAAATTGTTTTTTGTGGTACCTTGAATGTACGAGCTAGCTGATTTTTTGTGTGTGGGGGGGTCCTTTTTGGGTTTCTGGCGGACCCTTTCCAGAGTGCAATTTGTCTGTCATGGGTCATTCGGTGTTCAGTGCGGTACTATTGTTTGTCTAATAAAATCATTGTTAGCTTGTACCTCGAAAATCTATTCTAGCTCAAATTTTCAAAGACATACTGTGGTGCAGGTTGTAACTTTTGGGCTTTTCTGGAAGGCACTACCCAAAGTGTATTTTGTCTGCCATATGGTATTTTAATACTTAAAAGTGATCAGTGACATGTAGGCCTACTGAATCCCATGGGATGGTTTTTTGTGGTATCTCGAATGCATGAGGTAGCTCGTTTTTTCGGGCCCTTTTTAGTTTCTGTCGGACCCTTTCCAGAGTACAATTTGTCTGTCATGAGTCATTCGGGTCTCCGACTTAAAAATACATGTACATATCCAACTGTATTTTTCATTACATTTGATTGTTTTGTAAGTTAAACGTGCTTTGTTTTTCTCGCACCCTGATGATAATAATTTCATACTGTAATAGAATTTAAGATTTTTAAGTCCTTTGAATTGGTGCCATTTTCGTGGTATCGAGACCTAACTGAAAACAGACGTGGCTCACCTTGAGTTCTTAAACGCACTTTAAAATTGATTGTATGTTGCCAGATATAATGGTAAGCGTGTGACATTCCGAGATATTTTAGGAACAACATAATTGCAACCTTCTGAACTGGTCACTTTCATCAAAGAAATATAAAATCTTTGCTTTCATGGGGAACGGGTCGTGAGTTGGGATGCGTTCCGCAGACGCGAGAAACACGCAAAAAACAAGCTCACGTTACACCAAGCAAAATCACGCACTGAGTGAGAGGCGAGTGTTTCACGACTATGATCGGAAACTTACTAGCGTACCCCAGCAAAACGGCGGCCACTAAACTTAAAGTGAACACTTCCTCTGAAAGCAATGTGTGCTGATTGACCTATTAATTACATGTGCTACAAAGCACCTTTCCTCGCCACTAGCATGTCATCACTTTTTGGCAGTACCTATTACCTTATTTAAGGTAGGACTACCGTCCAACGCGTACTGCAACACGGGCGTTCTCTTTAACATCGTTCTTTTGCCATGAAAAAATAATTTCGAGCATTTCCTTTCTCGTGCCGGCACAACAGTTCCGCTCTTAAGAGTATTTCTTTTCACGAGAACTTCATGTTTTTATTGCCTGATAAAGCGTCCCAATACCTTCAATCAAAACTGTATACTACGACAGACTAGGCCCATGTGCTGCTCAGTCCCACGTCTGCGCAGTGTGTGCGCGCTCACTCTAAATGTAGATAAGCATTGTCATCCGTGCCAGATCAATGTCGAAAACGCACTTTCGGACAGTTACTTTGAAAAAGCCTGTTTGGGTTCACTGAAAATGTACGACTTCCAAATTATATTAGGAACTGGCAGCTTAAGTGAATCATTATCAGAATTATTACAAAAACGTTTTGATATATTCTGGAAGTCTCCCATTCACAAAGCCCTCACCGATGTGGTTTATCTCATTCTTCCGACAATTCCATTTGTGTTGGACGTACAATCAGGGAACATTTTGATAAATTGTAAAAAAAAATCGTCATAGGAAAATAATCAATATACCAACAATTAGATACCATTGTTAATTTTCATGTATCAACTTATGTCTTATATAAATCTGACTGGGAAAATTGGCTCTAAAGGGGTATGGCGTAAGAAAGGAAAGAATTCGAATTTTTATTTTTTAACGTTAAGTTTCTGTGAATTGCAAAGTTACGTTTTTTGCTTCGTATGATTTGGTGGCAGGTTTGTGAAGTACAACCAAGGAGTATACATGTATTACACTCCTAGGTACAGTAATACTTTAAGGACATCTGTTTTTCCAGACAACTAGATGCAAGTCGAGTGTGAGCATTAAACCGTTTGCTGTGGTTAATAAGATAGCATTTCAGAATAATTCAAACTTTACAATTAACACCCGTTGTTTTAATTTGTGATTTTTACTACAAATTGAGAAGTCTAGTAGTTGTCTGCCAAACATTCGCTGTAATCAAGGCTTCTGACTGTATCATTTATTCACGGTTCATTACTCTGCCATTTTATCGAGTGAAGTTCAGCCGGGCCAGCACCTTGGTCAATTCAAGTTCGATTCTGAAGGCTAATTTGAGAAAATCAGCTTTCTAGTCAAGAATGTCACTTTAAAAATCATTCAAAACCATGATATCAGTTTTAGTAATTTATTACAATAACAATGTGCATAACAGTGCCCGGAGGCACAGGAGATAACAGAGAAGTAACAAGAGAAATCAAACTTTGATTACAAAATACCAGTAAGTTCCATAAAATTTTATAACAATGAGAACACGAAGAATTTACTGCCCAAGATCTGATATTCACATCAGATACGCACAAAAAAACGCTTAGAAATCTGAGAAAAATAATGCCACTTTTCTCCAAAAAGTAATGTCAAATGCCGAATGTTTACCCACCTTTTAAATTTGTGGCAAAATAGATGAAGTAAACAGTTCACTTCTTCGACTAGAAAACCTAGAAATACAGTGTGTGGTTAGCAACAGTCAAAGTCTGGGTGGGGTTCAATAACTGTCTCACCGGCAGAAAAAATAGTCAAAATCAGTGCTCTTATTGAAAATACACAGCGATATCTCTCGAGGTCTTGCTTTTCTAGCGAGACATTAGCGTCACTGAACTCGATCATGGCTTCCGATTCATGAAAAGTCACTTAATAAGACTTAAGTTGGAAATCTCATCTTAAAACTATTTCCGAAAAGAATTTTGTATCACCCCATCTATAGCACTCTACAATATACGCATCATTGCCAGATGCTCAATGATTTTCATATTAAGTAATTTCTAAGGACTGATATGCTCAGTGGCCGATCTAGGATAGCATAAGGGGGGGGGGGCCCACATGTTGTCTCTGGGAATTGGGCAAAGTGCGATTGTATGTGCAGCACAGGCCCGAAGTTGCAGGAGCCGGGTATGTGGACCATCTGTTCAGAAAATCTACAGGAGGACTATAAAAAAAACAAAAAAAGGGAACCCCGCGATCTGGGGCATCCCCTTCTCCGCGTCCTCGTTGCTTACTCAATATTTCCTCGCGCTTCACGCTCTTGCTGTTTTCCTGTTCCATTTTTGCTTACGGCAGCCAAGGGGGGGGGGGTCCCTAAATCCGCCTATGATGCTAACAGTTACATGGAAAAAACTCAGCAATTGAGAAGAGGGAGTGTTAAGTCAAAAAATTTCACTGAAGTCAAAAGTACATCTGGGCGGAGCTGCATAAAGCCTCAAAAGTTATCGGCTGGATAAGTTTGATTGTTGCCCGACATCAAGTGCATTGTTCAACAATAACACCATGACGTGTGATAATGCGACGTCATTGTTGCTATACGGCGTATAGGTTTTATGCAACTGGGCCCTGGACTTTAGTAATTCAGATTCAAAAACACAACGACTTCAAGACAAAAAGATCACCAAGGGCAATTTCACCTCTACTCATCAAGGAGACACGAAAATCACGTGATAAACTGATTAGTATCTAAAACAACTCCAGGTCGGGATAAAGTTGTCTTCTGTGGTACAACATTCCCTTAAATCACACCACCTGAAATGCAAATTACAAGTCCGGCTACTCGTCCGCAAATTATCTACGAGCAGCAAACTGTCCCACAATGCAATTAAGAAATGACAGCAATGCTCTTGATGAAATCTGGTGAACTAATGCCTCTCATGAAAATGAATTCACTGGTATCACCACAAGCATTGGAATTTTGTAAGGGTTGGTGAACCCTGTCAAGTTTGTCATGAAGTAGCCTGGGGGGGGGGGGGGCAGACCCTCCAAAGGACGCTACCAAAAATGGCCACCCCTTCATGATCTAGATTCAAAAGTGTAATTTCCCTTTTACAATAGATAGTGAGTTAAAAGAAAATGTCCCTGTGAAAAATATTTGATGGAAGACATGAACACAAAAGATAGCAGGGAACTCTGCACCTTCAGACATTTTGGCTTTAAGAACTGTGACGTACAAAGTAGCTTGAAGGAATATTGAAATAACAAAAATAAATAATTATTAAAACAGGTAAAAGGCCTGCTTGAACATGTAAAAAAATTGTCCTTATTTTATTCAAAGCTCATCCTTCTTTTTGAGAATTTGATTATACTGAGGGTTGCGTTTGGGTTTAAACTTCAGCAGCTTTGCGTATCTCTTCAGTAGCTTCTCCCAGTAGCAAGACACATCTTCCATCCTCAAATGATCCCAGATGAACTGGCGACCCCTGGTGAGAAAACAACAGATACAACTGTTAGCAAAGTAAACTGGACAGACTTTGGCAGAGCACTCACAGACTCTGTCTAACTATGATGAATGTCTTGTCAGAAATATTTCGCAGAAATATTTGGCAGATAGTTTAGTCATACTACTGTCACAATAAATAGCATTTTTGGTGAAATTTAGTTAAAGGATGTGATGATATTGGGCCTAGCAGCTGTTTATCTAGAAATGGCCTTTGGACAAAATGCATGGAGCAACACCTGTTTAGATTTAGTCAGCATTGAAACAGATGCTAGATGAAACAAATGAATTTTTGGTGGCGCTTTGCACATAAAAACTTTTCCTAATTTTGATGTTGTGAAGTTTATTTATTTTCACAAACTACACATGTTGGTGTAAAATTCGTGGAATCCGTCTGAAAACGGAATGGCATCATGGTATTTTTATTAAAAACATACTTGCCAAATTTCTTAAAAACCCATTAAGGAATGCCAAAGATACAGAGGCAAAATTAAAAAAATTGACATTAGGAGGCACAGCAGTATTCAAACCGGTCCAAAACTCATCCTCTTCTGACATAAGTCGCATCAGAACATGGTCATGTCTGCCAAATTTTAACAAGACCCTGCATGGGGTTTAGGAGATACAGCTGCAGACGCCTTAACACATATGACGACAATAGTACACTCACAAAAAATATGTGAACACATTAACAGCTGTTAAAAGTGGTATTTCTTTAATTTTTATTATTATTATTATTATTATTATCATCATCATCATCATTATTACATGTAAGTATTCCTTTAATTTTGCTGACAAGACGAGCAATACACTTTACGATTGTTCAGTCAAACACAAAAGGTAAAAACTCACCTGTTGGCAACTCCTCTCACCACTTGGTCATTTGCCCTAGCAAACTCCAAAAGATCTCTGAAGGAAAATTTAATTTAATTTAAGGGGTAGTTGCACTTTTGAACATTTTAACAGGGGCTTAGAAAGCTTTGCCTTCAAAGTCCAAACTACAAAAAAACAACCAGAAAAAAGATAACTATTTTGAACCAAATCTGTGCGTCTTTTAAGATTACACATTGACTTTTTTCACTGCAACACATTGCTTGACGAAAAATAAACTTTCCTACTTTAAATAGTTGTTGTGATATGTTGTTTTAAAGGTGAAGGCAACCTTTTTTCATGTCACTTTTAGCAAAAATAAGCTTCGTTGATTATCCCAGACACATTTTTTACTTAATTACAGCTTTTTGTAATTTGATTAATTTCTCGTCCTCTACTCCAGAAGTGACGTTTTGGGAGGCAAGAGTTTCGTGCCAAATTCTTTTCATTGTAGTCTGACTGTGAGGGCTGTCGAGTCAGTCATTGTTCTACCTCGGTTGTGATAAGTTCGGTCATCGTTTGCTTTTGTTTACAAGTCAGTCAACATGCCACGCTGTTGCTGCGTGCCAGGATGTACTCATTATCTTCTCACACGTGCTTTGGGTACCTTGCGTCGCTTTCCGAAGGATGACACACTTCGCCGTGCTTGGCTAGCTCATTCATGTGAAGAACGCAGCGCTACCCGTCCACGCAACGTACAAAGCAGTGGAGGGTTACCGAGTGTGTGGCAAGCATTTTCTGCCATCAGATTGCGACAGAGATATGTACGCTGAATTGATGAAGGTCCCTGCGAAACAGCGCCTGAAGAGGGGTACCATACCGTCGTTGTTGATTCCTGGCAGTGCCCCGTTGCCAACCCCGAGTAGTGCGTTTTTGAAGCGAGAAGCCTCTCGAGCTGTGGCCACTATATACAGTGACTGGAGGCACTCCATCTACTGTCACCCGTGCCTCCGAACGTTCCCCATTGCGTGCAATTCAGAGAACTAGCAGTGATTCGCCCTGTGCTGTTGTCTCTAACCCAGAGCCAGTAAGCAGCCCTGCAGCGATGTTGAGTAGTGGGAATGAATACAGGCCCAGTTCGACACCCAGTGAAGAGGACAGTTCGGTGAGCCTAAGTTTGATAAGTTTAATGTGGACTTGTATTGGAGCTATTTAGAAGGTGCCAGGTGTGTGGCGAGGGAGTCACACGGTGGGATCTAAGCAGTTTGGGTGCTCAGATCACCCTCCAGAGGGAGTGTGTCACGGGACACTCAGGCAAGTTGGACAGTTCTTCCTCTGTACGTGAGACGATAATGAGTACACCCTAGTACGCAGCAACAGCGTATCACGTTGACTGACTCGTAAGCAAAAGCAAACAACGACCGAACTTATCACAACCGAGGTAGAACAATGACTGACTCGACTGCTTTCACAGTCTGACAAACTATATGAAAAAAATTGGCACGAAATTCTTGCCTCCCAAAACGTCACTTCTGGAGTAGACGACGAGTAATTAATTAAATTACGAAAAGCAGTAAATAAGTGAAAAATATGTCTGGGATAATCAACGAACCTTATTTTTGCTAAAAATGACATGAAAAAAGGTAGCCTTCGCCTTTAATATCTGAGAATTTTAGACAACTTCCTTATGACCGATTAGCGTTCTATGTTAATGTGCTGCTAAAGCTGTGGTGCAAGGCAATCTTCTAGGTCGGCTTTCGCTGCCATGAAATATTACGTCACCCATCGGCCACTTTTTTTCCCAATTCTTCAATCACTTGTTGTTCCTCCGCAAGGTTGCATACATGTTACGACAAATTAATCAGCAATGGCACTCGAAAGTCCAAATAATATTTTGGTTTTCATTTTTTGAAAATATTTTGGGAGAAACTATCGAATAATCTGAAATTATATAAATATTCACCGAGATACAACGCGTTGAGAGTATAGATTATATTGAAATTCACATTCAGACAAGTTGCACGAGTTTTGCCAGTAAAAATCAATTACAAAGTCAATAAGATATAAGTTTATTAGACATTTTTAACAAACGCAAAAAGAAAATGGAAAGTACTTGAAAATGCTTTAACTCAAAGTTTGAGACGAGTGACAATGGCCTCAGAAAATTTAAAGAAATTGTACGGATTTCTTGTCTGGTCCCCGGGGTTCCTGTTTCAAAGGTCAGAGTTCATGTTTTTTGGACTGGTTAGATGGTTTGAAGGTGTGGAAATCCGTCTTCGAATTCGGTATATCTGTTTTACACCGTATTTCTTTTTTCAATAGCACACCATGCTACTGATTCGATGGACCCCACTTGTACTATTATTGGGCCATTGATGGACCCTTAAATTATCTTTTTCATTCAAAAAAGGATTCTATTCAGCAGCCTTCATTGGAGAATCCCTAAGAATGTGTAACCTTGTGAACGCAAGGCTGCACATCTGCACAACAATCGCCAAACCCACCTCACGTCTGCCAAGTCTTGTCTGACAGGAATGTAGTGCACCCATGGTTGCATGGCTGGATAGAAGAATTCCTGCCACTCATCGCCAACATGAAACACAACTGACTCACACAGGAATAGGTGCTTGAAACGGAAACTGGCAGCCACACCTCGAAAGTTGAAGAGATACCTAAAAATTTATGATAAAATCATTCAAGCACCTCAGGCTAGAAATTTGAAATTATTTTTATTTTGAATTTTAACTCATACAACCCTTATAATGTCAACAGCTGATGTGGCAGTATATATGCAACAAGAGTGGGATGCCCAGAACCTGCATAATGCAAACAATGGCTTTCAAAAATGGATAACACCGTGAAGAGATACACAAAGCAACCATCCGTTTTTGATTTAAAATTTAGAAAGTCAGGATATCCCCAATTCATTATCCAATGAACCTGAAGACATTTGAACCTACTTCGGTGGTAAAACATTACAATTGAACACTCACTTGTATTTGCAATGCTCTTCAAGTTTGATTTCTTTAGCAGGAGGCAACCCCAGCGTGTCCTGAAATTCAAAGCATTTTCAGAGTAAGCCATCACAAGTGCGGTTATGTGCTACATATTTAGTAACAAGCACATCCAAAAGCCATAAATTTCTTGAACTCCTGAATCCAACTTCAATGGACAATGCAAAGCACTCACTTTGTCCGACTTCCAAGCTTGGTTCTTGGTATATTGTGCATCAACTAGCTCTGGGTGTTCACGGGACAGCACCACCAAAGGGTCTCGCTCGGCACTAGTACGCGACCCGCGGAAAAACGCCACATTCTTTTTCTTGTCCCATGGCCACTTCTTGGCTTCTCTGGAAAGCAAAGAAATAAGTTAGGAGCATGACATTTCGACCCATTTAAACAAATTACATTTTAATTTAGTCAGGGTATTGTGTTTCGAGTTTTCAGCCCCATCGCCTGGTTCCTACAGACAGACTAATAATAATACCACATCGAGTGTTTATGCGTTATTTCTGTTGGCCACTTCTGTCCACTATATCCACTTTGGTTGACAAAACCACAGGCTACCCAAACAGGCATTTATGAAAATGACTCACAGATTTGTAATAACCCTTACTGAGTAATATTACTCGATATAATTAAAGCTAGAATAAACCTTACTGAGTAATATTACTCAATATTAGCTAGAATAGCCCTTACTGAGTAATATTACTCGATATAATTAAAGCTAGAATAGCCCTTACTGAGTAATATTACTCGATGTAATTAAAGCTAGAATAACCCTTACTGAGTAATATTACTCAATATTAGCTAGAATAGCCCTTACTGAGTAATATTACTCAATATTATTAAAGCTCGACCAATATTATTTAAGTTTTTTGAGGGCCATAATGCACTCAAAGATCAACAACGAGTTCAAATTCCCTTACTAGCGAAATCACATGTTAGCACACTTGAGTGTATCGCACAAGCTAAGTGGTCATGTGCAAACAAGCTATGTTGTTCACAAGTTGGCAAGAAAACCAGTCTCGCTTGGTGATGAAATTTGCTAATGACAGTCAGCTTAAATTACATGACTTGTATAGAACTGATAAGCAACCTTACTCAGTTCACTACACCAGCACGCATGTGCATTTAATAACTGCAGTCTGATTTCAACCCACTTACTTTGGAATTATCTCCCTCTGCAGGTCCCACCGACCAAGGCCAGTGGGGTATATTGGCCAGACGGCTGGACCACCTTCCCAGAAGGTCCAAGCCGGGTACATTATATCCAGGGCCGAGTCATCCTAAGGAATTAACAGCAACAAGTTCAGGCAGCAGAAGTGAGCAGCTTAGTACAGAACGACAACAAACATGCCTGTGTTATTTCAAACGAAAATACAAAACACCAAACATCTCAGACAAATAAATACTAATTAATGTCTCTTTGATCCCTATCAACCATGCATGTAACATTATTCATGTGACGCAGTTGACATTAGCTTCCTCTTTCTGTAGTCCCTGCCACAAGCCAAATACAAAATAATAGTCAGAGTGTCTTAATCAGTCAATGAGAAATGCAATGCAGAGATAAGACAATTATATCAGTCACCTAACTTCACAATATTGCACGCATAATTAATATCCTGGAAAACAGCCTTTTTATTAAAGTAAAGTTTTATCAACTTAGAGCACAGTACGACCGAAAAGTCTGAAATTTTATTTTTTCAAAACTGTCAAAAAATAGACCTGGGGAAAATTTACAGAGGTTGCATTGCACGCATGTCATCAACAAACACATGGTAAAAGTTTGGCACTTTTTAACTAATTAAGTACAGCATGATTTAAAAAAATATATATTTTTGTTCGAATTTGTGGAACCCTTGGCTAACCTTCTTTAAAGCATTCAAGAAAATCATCTGTGCGACAAAGAATACACTTGGACCAGTGAACATTTTATGGTCCTGAAAAACTGTCTAGAGTTACCAGACCTTCGAAGGGGAACACTGAAAGTCAACACATTCTTTCCACTCGCCAGAATATCTTTACATCTGCACATGACTTTAACACTGACGCGATGGTTTTCCACTGGAACTGACGTATATACCTGGCACTTACCTTGCTGAATGAGAACACAGGTGAGGGAGTCATGTACTTGGGCACCTGAGGGTAGTCGCGAGTGTTGACGACCAGCTCCATGTCTGGAAGCTTCCGTATGATCTGCAAGATGAAGTGTTCAACGCCACTGCATCTGCAAGTTTGAAAGGGGACAGTAGTGACCATGGTGATAATGACAGCAAACCTCGCACTTCATCTGGCTGCAAATGTTGGCACCAAATGGCGAATAACGCACAAGAGAGTTTAAAAGAGTTTAAAAAATCTATTGAAATGACTGCTGAGGTTCTCAGTGGGTTCGCATGCCTGGCAAGTACTTATTCAAATGTCACTGCACTTCGAGAATTTTTTGAACATGCTCCAAACAACTGCATGATTTTTTTTCAAAATGGGCTAGCAATGGGAGACAAATTTGTGATGTGCAGACATCCTATGAAATTCTAATTGCAACAGCAGAGAAAAGATAAGTGTCAGCCAAGCAACACTTGAGAGTGTCGAAAATTATTAATGAAATTGCTACTAATGAAAAAGAGCAACGCGTAGCGTTGCAATGTGCCCAGAACTGATAAAACTGGCCTTAAGATGGTACAGAATGCGTCAAACCCATCCAAACCAAAACAACTGCCACTAGGAGGCGCCACAGTAGTCCAAGTCGTCCAAAATCATTATCAGTCAGCTGTCCTCTTAGCAGTAAAAACATAAAGACCAGTTTTCAAATTCATCCTTAAGAGTTGATTTGGTTGAGAGGGGCGGATGCCAAAAACAGAGGACAAAACAGCAAAATTGGCCACTACATTGTGCAAAATACATTGAATCCATCCAAAAATGGGAACATATCATTGTTTCTTTAATAAAAAACTATTTACAAAATTTCATAAAAATTTGTCGATGAATTACAGCGAAAAAGAGGGAAACAGAAAAAATGAAATTGCCACTAGGGGGCACAGCATTTGTCGAATCTGACCAAAAGTCATTGTCATCCGTTGTCACCTTCACATAAATACAAGTGCTAAATTTAGTAAAGATACTGCAGAGGACATAAGAGATACAGCCACGGGCACCAAAAAAAAAAAACAAAAGCGCCACACAGTAGTCGAAGTTTTCGAAAACCATCCTTAGAAATCCTATTAACAGCTGGAACATAATGGTAATTTTCACAATCATCCTGAGAGTGGTTCGGTTGATACACGTGCGGACGCCAAAAACAGACTTAAAAACAATAGACATGGCCACTCGAATTTATCCGAAAATAGGAGGGTAGCGTCAACCCACTAATAGATGCCTATTAGCCAAATTCAATGAAAATCCATTGAGAGGAACTTTAAAGATAAAGAATTAAAACATAAAAAGCTAAAATTGCTACTAAGTGGCAAACCAATAGTTGGATCCGTTTGAAAATTCGCTCAGACATGCCATTTGAAAGTTCGCTCATGCTGTCCCATCCATGACAGGAGCATACAAGCAAACTTCATGAACATGCATCAAAGGGTTTTGAAGATGGAGCAGAGGACGTCGGACGGACGGACAGACATGACAGCATAATGCGTCCATATAAAAGAGGGAAATGAATGGACCTTTACGGACTTTTCCAAAAAGTATGTTTACTTCTAGCAGTATTTTGAGCATGTCCTTGCAATTTTACCAGTTACTCAAACGGAATCTTAGGTTGTATTGATGGCATGCAGGCTGCCAAACTGAGACCTGAGAATCATTTAAAAAAGTTACTAATCCTAAAGCTGGACTCATGTTAAATAAACAACAAAATACGCCTATGCTTGTTTTTTGGCATGCCCATCCCAAAAGCATCCATAAGAAAACCAGTGATCATACTAATTGGAACAGACTGACAATCAGAACACTGATAAGCAATCTAACTCACCTGAACGGAAACATGCAGTCTTTTTCCCTGTACAGTTTGTGGTTGATGATCTGGTAGTGAGTTCCACGAGACTTGGCCGCCTCAAACACATCTTTGGTTATTCCCTTCTGCCACAAAGCCAAGTCTCTATCCATGACCCTGGTTTAAAAACAGAGTATAAGTGTCAGAGCAACTCTGTAGAGGATATTGTTGTGTGTTGTTGCAAGAATAGCCCACAAAAAACAACACATTTTCAACCATTTGCTCCAAGGTCAAAGTAGACTCAACCAACAAAATGACTCCTTTGCCCCTGTGAATTTCTTTATCTCAATTGAAGGAATGAATGCTACACATACAATGCTTAAGTATGAATGATTACATAAAAAAGAATCACAAAAAAGATTGAATAAAGACAACAAAATGTTTCAGTTGCAGAATCTTTCACTGGCAATGCTACATTTCAAGTATATATGTAGCAAAGCAGCTGTGAATTAAAACAAACGTATGACATAATATGTGTAAAAACAATTTAAAGCTGCATTCGGCTGGTTTAGTAAAAAATCCACAAGATCTTTCTGTACAAATAATAGAAAAGCTCCAATACCCTAATACCCTTCATACCCTCACAGACTCAGAAGAGAACAATTTTGGATAGATAAACTTAACACACATAAAGACTTCTTAAATCAATTCCTTTACTTTTTTCTGCAACAATCTAACATTTTCATTACGCCAAATATCATGTCATTTCGCGCTTGATTTCACATCCTTTCTGTTTCTGTTGAGAAAGGATGTGATTATATCCAAAGTTTTCAGTTGATCCATTATTGTTTCATGTTTTATATGCTATAAAATTGCATAAAGTTAAAACCGAGCTTAGCAGATCTGATTCAAAGGTCTAGCAGTGTGCCCCAGCCCACGACCTTGAACAAAGGAAGGGAACACTTATCCCACTATGTGGCACTGCCTCTTATTGGCTTCAATAAGGCACATTAACGATGACACTTCCTCACACATTGGGAGATAAACATTTGAGCATGTGATTAAGATTAAAACGTCCAACAAAGCGCGATTCTGTGCTTTCACTTTTCCTGATGAAAAGAGAATTTTGCACAACATAAATGAAGGCAGCCGATTTGTATAATCTTGTAAGAGAGTCTAACTAAGCAGAACTGAGATGTCTAAAATTAATTGTCCATAAACTAGTACAATGGTTATCCAAAACAAAAGTTCATTGTAGACTACTTTACTTTTTGCTCATTAAATCATAAACGTTTGAAGGAACTTTATTCATAGACCACCTTTAATCTTTAGACCTGCTTCTTGCGAGAAAACTTGCAACATATTGCCATGAGATCACAGTGAGACTCGTGCCTACAAAACTCTACCCTGAGGTGCATATGCACCATTAATTAGTTTAAACAAGTCAAACTGAACTCACCCAAGATGGCAACTACAACCTGACTGGTCACAATCTTTGTATTTCTTAACCGCATCTTTAATCAGCTTTAAGTATGGTGCCCACTTTGGATCTAAATGAAAAACAAAAGCAAGAAATATTTACAAAAGCCTACATGATTGAAGAATCGGCAAAAAAATGGCCACCAGGTGAAATTATCAGACTGTTTCATGGTACTGAGAACATAACAAGTTCGCTCCATGAATTTCGCTGCAGAATAGAATCATGGCAATTTTTAGCATCAGTAACTAACTTTATTTACTCAAGGATTAACATAATTTTTAATGGCAAAATTTTACGTCAGATTTTAATTGGCCAGGTTTTACCCGCATTGGTCAACAGCTCTTACATTTATGCACCAAGGCTAAGTCAGCACAGAAAGTGTGCATACTAAAAATTCGGACGAACCTAAAAACTGGACAGTAATTATATTCTTTAAAATAAGTCAACTCAAGAAAAATCAGTGTACTTACAATTGACAGTGTACCCACGATTGACTAACTCACAATTTTTGTTAAATAAACGAGTATTTAACGGTGTTACCCACTGATTTGCTTTCAAGTCTCAGACACAAACATTTGCACTACATGTGTGCCATTAGGCATAGACCACAATCTGTAGTTGAACCACAGACCATGAAGCGACTATAGGCACTTCATATGCCGGAAGCTTTTCGGCGAAATATGCCTCACACTGATAAAAAATCAATCGGCAACTGGCTATTTTCAACACTGTGCACGCGGCAGGTGGTATAACGCCATATTCCCTTGCGGGCGCTGTGTAAAAATGGCCATTTTCTGATTTTGGGAACTGAATGAGACTGCTTGACGAAAAAGTTTGATAACGGGAGTATTTGCTCAAGTTGGAAGGAATTAAAGGCAACGATGGCCTCTTAAGGTGTCCCTCTATGCGCAAAAGGTACTTACAAATAAGATCTTTATCGTCTCCACTAAACACCAGCTAGAGATGGTGGTCACTGTCTAGTATGCCATGTATTGTTTACTAAATAGCACATGAGTAAAACATTGCTTTTTTGAACGCGGGTAATAACAATATGAAGCACCACTAGTCATGGAATTACTACAACTCATAGAGACATGCTTTCAGAAACAGCGAGTTGTGCCAGTTGCGGGGTGTCGTGTCGATCGTGAGTACACATTAGTGATCCACGTGAGTTGTCTTTTAATGCTTGTAATTCAATTGTAAAATTTTAGTCTCTTGACCAATTTCCTCTTAAATGACACCAAATTTGGAAACCCAGGAAAATTTGTTTTATTACAAGGCTCAAGAACAATAATTCCAAGAAGGCATCAACCAACCAACCGAGGGGCTACGTGTTGCCTTTTGAGTGACTTATCCGATCAAAACCAAATACGTTGTCGCAAAAACCAAATTTTAAAATGCCCAAATTGTTTGATACCATCGTTCGTCGCTTGTGAGGATTCTTTGAGAGGGGCCGTCACATCAGCTACTCCATCACACACGTCTATGCAATAAATTGCCAATGAAATCAAACTAATTACACAAAATACGCCGGGCCTTTTCAAAACCATTTCACAGGATGTTGACCAATTTTCCTACCTCCAATCTGAAAACTGTGAATAAAATGCATCGCGAGTTCCCGAAAGATGACAGGTCCTACAAACCGCAGATCGCAACGTCTTTCCTTAGTTATGTGCCCTGCTTCTTCAGGTTTTTCAGTGAAAGCAATTTTATCCTTTGATTGGCTACAAATAAGATAGCTGTTAATGAGTATCATGGAAATGAACATGAAATTGCACGTTCTTACAGCAGTCCCTCATGAAAGGCCGACAGTGAACTTATGATCCTGCGTGCATGAGTTTAGTGAACTTCATCACTGCCGGGTTCAAATAAAATTTTCTTCACTGAAGAAATCTAGTGTTCACAAGACTTGGGCATACAAATTTACGAAACATTAGGTTGAAAGTATTGCGTGTAAATTATCTAGAACTATGTTGATCTCGTTTAGTCACTAAAATAATCTTCCTTGTTCACAGTTTTTTAAAATGTCAATGTAAATCGTTCAGGTTAAAACACTTAGTTACACGTACATAGTTCATTGACAGTCGCGCTACCCGGCCATGAAAACGGTAGTGGGGGAGGCTTTGAAAATATATAATTACAGAAAATTATTCTAAAACGTGCCCCGGCATCACATAAGCCACAGCCTGGTCAAAGCCCATAGAAGTTGACATACGTGGGAGTCTCGTGTTTTCTTTGATCTATGTTATATCATTCTGTAAAATTGCACTGTTGAATTCAACTGTGGCTGTCGCACATTGAAAATAGTACACAAATGAGTACTTTGTCACTTTAGGCAATGGTAAATGAAACGGGATCTGGAAAAAACTTCTTTTGTTTGACGTAATACAACATTTTACGTAAAAGATAACTATAGCCTATTGTTTGTAGGCTTTTTTGATGTTCGGTGTTGTATGTCGACCCAACAACACATATTTATCGATTTCTGTGCCGTCTCCATAGCTCTTTCAAGTAACATTGTCTGTGGTTAGTTTTCTTCTTTAATTCGTACACTTTGGAACTTCATCAATGGGTTACTTTAACTGTCCATACGTAATACACAATTACACTGTTTATGATTATTGTTTGATTTAGACACTTTTTAATTAAAAATCCCTATTTTCATTATCACCTGAGCTATACTTATTTTTTAACATTAGTTTTATATGCTTAATTTTTTCATGTTGCATTGCGAGTCTGCAATAAAATTGAAATTCGTCACAACATAGGATCATATCATATCACATCATAAACATAATCTTCTTTTAGACATGTTTACAAAATTACCATCGGGGCTGCACCGCTTTAATACTTAAGTGAGATCTCCACATCTCATATATACATGTACTGGACGGCAATTACTCAAAGGACGGCTACGTTGACTCAGTCGCAAACCGTTGAACCCTGGTTTCATTTGAGCCAGTAAATCGGTCCCAATGAATTCCACGCCTTATCTCGTGCCGTCCAACGGCTTATTATATCTACAGCCCACAAATATGAACACCCCGTTTACAAAATAACCAAGGCAATTTATTCATCAGTTCAGCAGCAATGAATATACATTAACACTTCTAAAAAGGTTAACAAAATTATCCAACGCAATTTATTCGAAAGTTCAGTAACAATGAAAATACAGAAACACTTCTAAAAAGTTTAAAAACATGGATTTCAAGGTTTTTTAGACAATTTTAAAAAGTTCATGATGTTGAGTTACTGTACAACACAAAACTGCTTCATCAGTTTCTCGCGAGAAGGAATTTTAACTACGAAAGGGATATCTTTCATCTCTGCTATCTCAATTTTTGTTCAAAATCTCACACCCGACAGCTGACTGCGCCGTGATTACTTTGTTTTTTATCTTCTACTTTAATTAATAGAATTCGTTACATCCAATGTACTCTGTGTTGTGTCATATTGTTTACGTGACGACCGGCCTGGGCAGGCAGAATCATTATGTTTAAGATGGGCCTCCAATATAAAGGGGTGTATTGGGACATAAAAATACTCATTTTAAATGAAAAGCTTCAAAGATGATGTGCACTGAAATGAGTGATTTAGTAGCTGTAATCCTGAAGTTTCCCTTGATCATATTTCGAGACCCAGTAAACAGACTAAATGTTCTTTGCAGAACATTCCCACAGTGACACCATGTAAAAGAACGAACGCCTGCCCGACCACAGTTCGTAACGCGCTACACAAGTAACGTGGCGCCGTGAATGCTTTATCTGTTTTTGCGTATATGCGTACAATTTCGTGCCCTTGCGTAGAGCGACAGATTACGCCAGCCCATTGACATGCCAATCACCAATCCCACAGAGCATAGACGGCTGAACAGGTACCGAGAGCAGGTACAAAAGCAGCGAAAAAGACTGTAGAAATCAATTATCTCTTTGACGCAAGAGACTGCGATTTTTCGATTGTACGAAACGCACACTTGCCTCTGTCCTTCCCAAAAGCACAGAAATGTTGAACACTCCGTCATTACCAAAGTATCTGTGGCTTTCAGTTCAAAAATCACGGCAAACACTATATGCTGAAGTGGCGTCAAATTTCAGTTGTGTGACATCAGAAAGAGAAAAGGCCGAATCTTGTCTTTTTAAATTTGCATCACAACTTTCATGAAATGTACTCTAAACAGAGCCGTAGGAANGGAGCCGGCGGAACACAGGCCCCCCAAAAAATTTACAGGTGTCAGGGCTAAACCTTGGCAACCCACATAGACGTGGGGCTAAGGAGACAAGAAAGACTGCGAAATACGGATTTGAGAGAAATTCAAGAGAACATCAAACAACTCTGCATCAGTGCATGGTTCACCATTTGAGGACACTGGCCGGGACATTGTCGTTAGGGTCTCCGCTTTTGCAGCACAGGTCGCCTAAACGCAATTGAAATCGTGCACGAAATCAATAATATTTCTAAAAATCGAGAAAATTTGTAAATCGATGCTTTTGCGGAGCGCACTAATTTACTGGAGTTTTCAATTCAATAAGTCAATTTTGCAAATGCAAAACTATATTTTTCCATATGCCCCTCTCTGGCAAGGGATAACGCGGAGACAACTATCGCTTTATATTTTCTCGAAACTGTATATTACTTGAGAAAACTTGATGACTTGACAGATAACATCAATTGCTGCGCATTTCCTGATATTTGAAAATAGATATTTTCATATTTAGGGGCCCCGACCTTGAAGGAGGTCATTGATGACATTCAAGTGGCCACCCTTTTGTGTTTTTATTGACAAATTCTTAAGGGGCCGCTAACGAAGAGAGGGCCTCATGTTGTAATCGATTTCATCTATTTTCCTGTTTTTGTGAAATCGAGCAACCGGCATTCATTTTGAAGAAGACCACTCCCTGCATCGTTATGGATCACACGACGGTGGAATGCACTGTCACTCTTTTTTCCAAGCTTAATGATGTTTAACCTTTCATCTTTTAAAAGGTGCCCAATTTCAGACGGTACCCTCTCTCGGTGGAGCGGTTCGCCGGGAGGGGGGGGGGGATGCCCCTATGTCCCTCTATACATGTACATGAAATTCCCATGAAAATCAACAAAAAACACAAAACGTGCACAGCACAATTCGACCCAAACAACCAAAAATGTGAAAAATGCAGCCGCCACCGAAAAGGTGGCATTTTGAAGAACGTGAAGACCACTAGTCTAATTCCGATGCTTTGTTATAAAATAATGTTACTGTTTCCCGTGGTATCACAAGAATAGTATCTCTTTTGAAGATGGTTACTATGAGTTGATCGCAAGGAATTCCCACATGTGGAAAACATTGCTGTCTCGGCTACTTGTAATGATCGTGTACATGTCGAAGGGGTACTCAAAGAACTCTCGCAATCATAAACAAAGATTTGTTTTTTGTCATAGGAGTTCAAGTTTACCTCGTGTACCGTTATAGGTACTTCTGAAATAAGCAAAAACGCACCTTAATACCAATGCCTCATCTTTCCCCGGTTACAGTCAAGAGTCTGCAAGCATGCATGCGGAAATTGGTTATAACATTCCGTTTTATAAAAGAATTTGTTGGTTTCTGATTTACTTGTTTATGTATCTACGAAAATCGACAGATTCATAGATGATTTTTGATAATTAGAAGCTAGTCTTGTAAGAATTGATGATGTTTCAGTGAATTTGATTTCAGCCTGAAGTTGGAAAAACCGGGCACTATAATCCGATCCCCAAATAGTAAAGTACACTTATAGACCATTTTTGCATATCTAAAATAACTCCCAGAGACCTTGATGAAATTCGGACTCACAAACCGTAAATAGGAAATATGTTTTAAAAAGCCTTAAATTAATAAAATGAAACCAATTGCTTAGAAAGGTTGTCTTTGTACTTCTTTGGTGTTTTTAGTTTCCAGTAGTATTTTTGTTTGCTTGCGTTATTCGCGTGCACGTCCTGACTGACGTACCCACATTAAAATAAGATGTAACTACGCAATCAGATCCTCACAGAATCTCAGTGATCCACGAGAACTGAATTTGAACTCCAGGCGTTCAGGAAGTGTGTACATTTTTGGAACATACTATCCTTTTCCCCAGCCTCCAGAAATTGAACTATCGGTCGTGTTTCAGCCACTGCATTTTGAAACAGCGCCAAAGGCACAATACCACGGACTTCGGTACCTCACCTTTTCAAAAAAACTCCTTCAAAGAATGATCATAATAAAATAAAGTTTTCCGGAAACTGGATCACAATAAAACGAATTTTCACCTTAGGAGCGAGCGCAGACGGCCGGTACAAGCNGGGGGGGGAGGGGGGTTGTTTTGACGAAGCCAAAATGGTTTATTCACCCAATAATTTTTTGCCTTCCTACAGGCCTGCTATAGCAACAAACCTCACTCCCTCCCTCTCTAAGAAACTATATAAACCACGTTACTTCCAAGAAGCCAACATAGCATTTCGACAGCTTGCCGCTTTAAAATGTGTCCCAACTTGTTCAAACAATATCATTGTCATGGGCAACACAGCACTGAAAAAAGTGGTTGGGCTATAGCCTCTCCCCCATCATATCCCCCTGTGGTACACCACCTATAGACCATGGATGCCAGAGCACTGAAACAGTTGGAGGGATGATTATTTTCAAAGTCAAAAACGAATTTTTGGGACTAAAGTTGGATGTGATGGACTTGTTGAAATTATTAGCCTTGTCTAGAGCTAAACACACCAAAACCTTGATTTCAAATGTGGGGTTTGGTCAGCAGCAGACATTCCGCAGCGATTGCCCAACCAGTGGGTTACATTCAGTTCAACTGCAAAATTTCTTTTCTCACCGAGAATGTCCCTTTGATAGGCTGACTAAATATGGTTTTCACTAATGATACCTTTCACTGTTGGGTCAATCACCAACACGAAGATCAACACAGCAATTTGTCACATTTCTACATAGCACAATTAAGCAACAATGTGAAACACTGGATCCCAGTATGATACATAATATTCAATCCTAGTTTGAAGCCAGTCATAAAAATCTTTTTGATAGCAGGAGAAGGTGAATCGCTATAGGAGCCATTATAATCAACATCATGAAGGTACCAACATCCATAGTTTGAACTGTGTAAGGAAAAACATTAAATCTAAAGTCCGTTTCACCCTAATTTCACTCAGACAGTTAAGTGAAACACACACTGTAAAGATTTATGCTTTAACAATATTGTAATGAATGGGCAAAAAGCTGGTAGCAAATTGTCCATTGTGTAACAGCTACTCACAGAATCAGCTTATTCAGAAATTGTTGCAATACATCCATTCTGTAGACTCTTTGAATTTCAGTGGTTTTTGCAACATGCAGTGGCAATGTTTTCCTAGTAACAGATTCACAACTTCAATGTACAACTTCTTGCAACCTGCGTTGGCCATCTGCTAACAACTAAAAACGAACTTTTCTTGATGGCTACGGCATTTGGACAAAGAAATTATGATGAACATGAAAAGATGCATTTCTTAGTTTTTGCTAGTACGAAAATTTTACTTGAGGTGGCAATTCCAATTCCTGAAGCTACTTTAAATCCATAATTTTTATGATCAAATCAAAATATGTTGAAAGAATCTAATGCTAAGAGTGTAGTTCAAAAGAACCTTACACTATTCTATACACAGTACATGGTTTTAAAACAGTAACTGACAGATTCCTTAGAGTCAAAACATAGTTGCAACTTTTCATCCATATGCAAAGCAGTGTTCAATATGTGCAATATGCAGCTAAGTGATCAGTTCAAATGTCAGCGTACTTGAACACTTTCACCTTACCAGTGTTACCCTCCAACACCGTCACCTCTCCAGGACCAGTTACAGCAAGGCCAGTAGGATGGCTAATGTCATCACGAGAGATGATAACACGCATGGCTTCTGACTGACCTGACATTAACACTACCTGGTTATTGTAAGCAACAAGAATGTGTCCCCACTCATCAACACATACACCAAGTGGATATGCATTCAATAGTTCACTGAATGTTTTAACTATGGCTGGCTGTTTGTAGTCAATAACACGTACACGACCTTGACCACGATCAATCACCACCAGATGTCCCTCGTTGTCTACACACACGCACAACGGTTTGAATTTGGTCAGTCCAAGTGACTCTTTACTGATCACTTTAGTAATGTTACAGTCAAAGTCAGTCACAAGCACACGACCAGCATCACGATCAGTGACAATAAGCTGGTCCTGGTGACATCTTATACCACTACTACCACTAACCACATTCGGTGTGACCTCCACCACCTGACCCTTACTGTTGTACCTCACCACACCACAAATACCGTCATATGTAACAAATATATCACCCACATCAGTACATGTTACACCCCTCGGGCTCAGTAGTTTATGTTGACTATGATCCACCTGAAACAATAAACTACCACTTGACCTGTCAAACACATTCACTTGATGACTGTTAAGATGAGTAGTAATCAACCAGTCATCATTCACTGCCAGATCATAAGAGCCACGGCTTCCCACATTGTAGATGTGCACCAGTGACACCTCCTCCCTTATAACAGGCTGACGACATCTCTCTGACACCAACGATGCAACACGCCCTTTCTCATGCTCTGTCAATGTCTTCCTTGTCAAATCAGGGATTACCAAAGTGCTCGGCTGCTGTCTGAACACTGGTTTGATCACATCTTTTTCCAGCTTCCAAGTGTCCAGCTTCTCAAGTCGCGCTTTAATGTCCCCAAACTGTTGCAGTTTTTCAACATCTTGAGCAGAATCCAGGATATTTTGGCAATATTTCAAAGTGTTACTTAAGGTCACTCTGCTGAATTCAGCTTCATTGTATGCCACCTCTGCTTGTTTGCGGGCTTTAGCGATCTCCACTTTAAGTTCATCAATCGATTTGTTCATCTTATCTTCAATTTCCACCAAAATGTAGTCTTTAAACGTTCTGTACTCTTGCTGGATTTCCTCAATCAATCGTTCTTCTTCTTCTTTGCCAAGACTGTCCAGTACCTTCTTGCGTTCTGCAGACAATATGGTAGAATGATCTGAAGCCATTGTCCAAGGCTCCAGTAAACTTTGCATGACGTCAACAGCTTTCTTTGCCGCTTCTTCTATTCCCTCCTTCTTATGATCATCGTGTTCAAGCATAGCGCACAGAAGACAGAGAGGTTTTACACATGTCTTGCAGTAAATCTCCAATGTCTTCGTGACGTGCTTTGGACAGTGAATTTGTTGACGCTGGCAAATTTCCTCCACGTGCTGACCATTTCGAATTTCCTCCAAATTGACCACTCTGTGACCAACAGTAAATTTAGTTGAACAATGACCATCAGCACATCCCTGACACAAATGGTCTCCACATTCAATGCACATAGATGTCGCTGAATTCTCAGAACCTCGAAGCTTACAAAAGTCACACTTGACCTCAGACACTTCTGGAAATAACTCACTGATCTGTATCAGATAGAGGTTACGTTTGAACCCCGTCACGCCATCTGGAGGGACCTCGAATAACAATGTACACACTGGACACGGGAAGGAACCATCTGTTTGTTTCTCGTCCATGTGTTGCCCAATGCATTTTTCACAGAACGAGTGGAGGCATGGTAAACAGCGTGGATCTGTGATACGTTCCAGACAAACTGGACACTCGAGTATTCGTTGAAAGTTTTTTTCGTCTGTGCAGTGAGCCATTATCTGTAATAGAAATTGAAAGGAATCAGAAGGAATAAAATACAACAAGGAAGCTCAATTCCATCATTCGTTTCAATACATTTCCTTCATTGGCTAATAGGTTGTATGATAACTTCAGTTATTAGGTTAAATGGGACCAACCAGCCGTGAAAGACCATTTTAGTAGTGCTGTTTAGGTGAAATATGTCAGTATTTGTGAAATGTCCAAGTAGACGCTGTAGAAACTTGTGAGCAGACAATAACAGTACATCAAAACATGTAAAACATCACAATCTAATAAGAGCCAAAGAAAATTGGAGGAAAGCAGAATCAGTATTCATGTACATGTAAGAAAACAAATACAGACAATCCCTTGGGAGAGCAACATTACAAGAGGGCAAAGGATCTCCTCCTTCCAGGTGGCCTAGTACCATCCTGGAGATCACTCCATATCTGGAAATTGTTGCCGATATCTAAGGCATCTCCGGAAGGATAGTTAAATATTACTTTTATATAACCATCTGTTTTACTTAGAAATTTCATTTTTAGTTTGTCATGGAATGTTTTCACATGCTTAGCATTGCCATTGTCAGCAATGTTTCCTTACACATTCAGTGATAAATGGTTTCTACAATGTCTGATTGGTCAGAACCTTTTTTGTGAATGCCTTGAATGAAAAGTGATATTGAAAGGCTGACATGCCAGCAAGTCATAGCGCTTAATGTTATGCATGACCTTAGAAAAATGTTCAAATTTGACTAACATCGGAACACCATATCTCAGAAATGGCTGTTTGGAGCCATATGAAACCGAGTGCTATCATGTGAAACAAATTTTAAATGATTTGTTATGCGATTTTGAAACGAATAATGAACAGAAAACAAATTGGTACAACAGAATGGACAACTGGGGACAGCAGTTTTTTCTAGTACAACACCATGGTTGACCATGGTCAAAAGCATAGTTAACAGTGGTTATCCATCTCTAAAAAAGACAACCATGGTTGACCATTGTCAATCAAGGTCAGTTGGTGAAGGTATGAATGTGCAAAAGAATATGATTGATCGAGGAAAAAAACAGTTATCAATACATACACTGTGTGTGACACAAACACAATTGACATCTGGTCCTGTTCAATCCCTTCTGGTGTCCACACTCATCTCTGGCCTCTGAACGACAGCTGCAAATAGAACACAAATTTTAATGGCTATAAGCGATATTTGTATAATTAGCAGAAAAACATGACCAAAACAATATTTCAGGAGAGCATTATAACCAAATTATTTACAAGAGCAACGCAGAGCGTTGAAATGCGCCCACAATTGCACCGTATACGGTATCCTTCTAGGGTTGTTTATTGGTACCATAAAGTGGCCAGTAGAGGGCAAATATGTAGTATGTTGTACATTGCAAAATGGAAAGGCATGGTCATTGTCTCCTCAATAGGCTAGGGGCAAAATGTGAGTGATCTTCATAATACAAGCACATCCAATACATCAGTTGCTTAAAGCACCACAGAAACATAGAATTAAAAACAAATTTACCAACATACGAGATTAGCACAGCATTAGAATGCCAGAAACAAATTTCTACTTGGAACTTTTCCTTCATAGTCACGAAGTAACACGTAAAGTATACACCTGAAGACCTATGAAAATACAGAGGTCAATGTAAAATACTAAAATTGCCACTAGAGGCATACCGGTAAACAGAATCATCCTAAAGTCATCATCCTCCGTTGTCAACATCACATAAATACACTTGCTAAATTTAGTAAAGATCCTGGAAACGGTTTGGGAGATACAGCCATGGGCGCAAAAAAATGCCACTAGGAGGCGTCACAGTAATCAAAGTCATGGGAAATTCAGCGTCAGCCGTCCTCTTCATAGTAAGAACATACGTGCCAATTTTCACAATCATACTTAGAGCGGTTTGGTTGATAGAGGGGTGGACGCCAAAAAACAGACTCAAAAACAGTAAAAATGGCCACTGGGTGTCGCAAACTAGGTCGAACCCATCCGAAAACGGGAGGATAGCGTCATCGTGCTAATAGGTGCCTATATACCAAATTTCATGAAAATCCGTTAAGGACTTGTGAAGATACAGAGGTAAACGTAAAAAAATAAAATTGCCACTAGGGGGCACACTGGTAGGCGGATCCATCCAAAAGTCGTCATCGTCTGTTGTTAACATCATATAAATACACTTAAATTTCATAAAGATCCTGGAAACGGTTTAGGAGATACAGCCATAGGCGCAAAAAAACAAAACTGCCACTAGGAGGCGCCACAGTACTCAAAATTGTCTGCAAATCATTGTCAGCTGTCTTCTTTATAGTAAGCAAATACATGCCAATTTTCACAATCATCCTTTGAGCGGTTTGGTTGATAGAGGGGTGGACGCACAAAAACTCGAAAACACTAAAAATGGCCACTAGGTGGCGCAAACTATGCCGCCTCCATCAGAAAACGGGAGTACAGCGTCATCTCACTAATAGGTGCCTACACACCAAATTTCATAAAAATCCGTTCAGGACTTTTGAAGATACAAAGGTAAGCGTAAAAAACTAAAAATGCCACTAGGGGGCACACCGGTAGTCATATCCGTCCGAAAGTTCGCACATGTCGTCCCATTCATGAATGGAACATATGTGCCAAATTTCATGAACGTATGTCAAAGGGTTTTGGAGATAGAGCAGCGGACGCCGGGCGCCGCCCGCCCGGACGGAGATAACGGCATAATGCGTCCACATATAAATATGTGGGCGCATAAAAAGTACTAGATAAAACACTGAACTAGACGCCGGGCCACTCAGGCATTCCACAGTACGCAAGGCTTTGCCGCTGACTGCAGAAGTCCCATATTCTACTTATATCTATACTTCACACAGTATTTTAAGCGACATTTCAAGCTCTTTGTGTTTGTCCTTATTCAAACGACGCGTAATATACAATAGTAAATGCCATATATTTACATTCAAATCATCATTCACAAAAAGGAATGCATAAAAATCATAACACTTTTAAACATTGACACGCAAGATCTTCGTTCGTTTAGTTTGGGCAAACCTATTTGAGTACCAAGTGCAATCTCAAACCAGATGGTCCAGTAGCGCTTTGGTCTATGATTGACTATATACTCAACAAAAAGGGTAAACTAGTGTTTATACACAGATTTGCCGTAGAACAAGTTAATCCTGGAACGAATTGCCAATATGTTTGAGGGCTGTGTCTATGCCATTCAAACTAGTACAACTTGCCCAACTTAAGACATTTCTTACTTCATCTCATCTAGGTATGGTAACTTGTTCTCGAGTATTTTGTGCCACTTTTAATCACCATGTGGCCGCAAACTTGGGGTGAGGCGGAAGTAATTAACAGCTGCAGTTACATGCAGACAGGATTTCTTTTGTGCGCTGTATTCTTATCAGCTGTTCATTGACATGCATTCACGGTGTGC
The DNA here is from genome assembly GCA_002633005.1 of Phoronis australis. Taxonomy (NCBI): domain Eukaryota; kingdom Metazoa; phylum Phoronida; family Phoronidae; genus Phoronis; species Phoronis australis. The sequence continues at coordinate 79,343 of NMRA01000653.1, read as the reverse complement.
CAAAGATTGCCTTACCCCTACTCATTGGATGTGTGTGTGTGTGTGAGTGTGTTTG
>NMRA01000653.1:50823-79134 GCA_002633005.1 Phoronis australis | reverse complement strand
TGTGTGCCTTTTCAGCCACTGACTGAATAGAATCGAGATCAAACCTTTTTGGTAACCAAAACACTGCTTATTTTTGTGAGTTTATCTTGAACTTTGACTAAGGATACAATTTAATAATTGCTAATTGTGAAATATAGCAGACATAAAATAATAACTATAATGCCTTTGGTGAATCAGCAAAATACTGAAAACTCAGCTGTCAACATGCACAGAATGAAGACATCAGCCTAATACTGGTGCTTCATGCACTCTACTACATGTATGAAATGTACTTACCTTAAGCTTATTAACACGCAAAATCAGTCCAGGATCACCTGTGGTTGACTTGCAGACAAACTGTTCAGTAATTTCAGAATATTTGTGAGAAAAACATCAACAATCTTCAAGCTATTTCTCCAACTGCTCATTCCTGGCGCCATTTTAGTTTGAATTCAGAAATCTGGTTCAACTGAAATTTGTACAGTTACAGCCAATCAGGGTGTTTGTTTATCTTAGATTCTCACTGAATTCTCACTCCAATTTTGGCAAGTCCAAATTCTCACTCAATTCTCACTCAGATTTTTCCTAAGTCTGAAATTCTCACTGATTCTCACTCAAAATTTTTCTAAGACCAAAAATTCTCACTGGATTCTCACTGTTACATAATATTTTCTCACTCATTCTCACTGACTGCCCCTGCTGTTCAATTCCCACTGGGTTCTCACTGGCATTTCTAAAAAAATTGGTGATTTAGTGAGAATCTAACTGGAATCTAACTGGAATCCAGTGAGATTCTCACTTTCTTTTTCGTATGGGCGAGCATGCACAAATCTAACTTCCCGAATACAGAAGTAAAGGTCCTTCAATACTTGGATTTTCTGTTATAACGGGACTCCTGATAGTGGAATGAATAAAATTGTAACACCAAGTATCACTGTACCAAGAAGCAAAGCTAGTGTTACAGATATGCCAGACCCTCTCTGTACACTTCAAAATATTTCCATTGAAGAACACCACTGTCTCTGGTGGCATACAGATGTTCTCATATGCTGGGTCTCAGTTAACAGTAGTGTAAACAACCTATACCCCTTGTGGACTCAGCTCAGACCCTGTAGTGAGCGAAATGAATACCATGCATGTAACTTGCCTAGAGAAAACTGACCTATCAGAACCAAGCATGGAAGGATTACTCACTTTGAACTGAAGTCCAAAGCAGCTAGCTGTCACCTTTTAGCTGTGTTTGCTACTCAAATTTAGCCTCAATGATTGGTACAAAGATGATCAGGTGTTGTTTTAACACCAGGGAGTGGGGCTCCATCATGTAACACATTCAGCAGACTGAGAACAAACTACACCAGTTAGTTTAAATCACTACTGGAAATTCTGAGTGAAATATTTTTCCAAGAAGTTGTGCAAGGCACCCACCACCACCACCATACATTCGCATACAAAGAATATCTCAATGGCTCAATGCTCCTCATTTTCTTGCCTGTTACATGCTTTTATTATATACCAAATTCAAAACACATAAACGTAGATGTAAGTAGTTAAGTTGAAGGGAGTAACTTGTTTCTCAACAAACTACGTCAATCCCAATATTTATTTCGCGTCACGTACCTGTTATGAGTGTTATGCTGGGCGGTGTTATGGTAGGCATTGGCTGGCTGACCTAAATATTTTTCGAAGAAATCGCGAGAGGCAACCCGCCCATCAAATACTGCATCAATCCCATAGCACATAAAGAACCAGAAGTAAAGATAATACGTATGTTTGTAAGTTTCCTCTTAAATGCATCTTACCTGCTTATCCTAATTCCAGAATACAAAATCAGAAAGAAATCGTCATTTTTTATTTTTTAAGAGAGACACTTCGGCAAACAATACCAGCGTGATATGAGTACTTTATCGCTACCAGGTGGCGCAGCGCATACCGCAACGTGACTCGAGACCGGCTGAACCGTGGGACACACTCACATTACAGCGGAGTTTTGGCTGCTCACACACACCGAAGCATAGAGGTGAGGCCTTTCCGCAGGTCCTCATCAAGAGTCTAAAAAAAAAGAGATTTTTTGCATTCCCAACTCACAAGCACTACGTTAAACATATTTTTGACTGAATATCTGAGAGTGATTTCTCCCAGTGAGGCAAGCCGTTAATTCCGGAAAAAATCCCGGCACACAAAAATATTACAAAAAAACCCGCCAAACTTGACAGTTTTCTCCCCAAAATGACCATTTTCATGCTGACTGCAGATTCAGAATGCTCGCACTTCACGTACTGACTAGAGTTTAAAAGTGGTCATACTATGCCCCCTCAGCTACCGTACCACTTCGATCAGTGGATGATGATCATCTTTTTGACCAGTCACTCATTGCTCCCGCGGTTTCTCACTGATACAGCAAACGACCATTGACAGCCACCATTGTACAACGCGCAGTGACGTACTGAAAAGTAAGTCACGGCTAAAAAACTTTTTAAAGTTTAAAAAGCAAGCACTGAATCAGGCTCCTTGAAATTATTTTCAACGCATTCCACACAATAGCCACCCGGTGGCGGAACCCGAAGACACATAAATTCTAGGAAATGCCCCGTAGACGCTCGGGGGGCTCGAACGAGCACCCATTTAGCGAAGTGGACAAAAAGGTCCGCCCCACATAGACAAAAAGTCCGGGAAAATCATGGGACAAAAGTCCACTGAAATAAGCGCAAACGCGCACTGGCTTCACAGTGTTGCTCTGTTTTTTTTTTCTTTTTTAGTCCGCCAGCTCTTTTGTTAGCAAAATGTTCACAACGTCAGCATATTGAAGGCTGGGTGCGCGCATGTAATAATACAAAAAACGGTGGACCACTTTGTCACTCAGACCTGAATGCTCACAAGAAAGCCTGGTGCAACAACAGCAAAATTTTGCTTCAGTTGAAGATCTGGAAAACCAGTAGGCCAACACACTATATATAGGCCTACTACAGAAAATCGACCGTGGAGATCAATTTTTCGATTTTTATGCACGGCGGCTTCTAATCTCATTGTCTGTGGACTAAATGAATCTGCAAAGCGTTAAGTTTTCTTTCGCAACAGTAGGCAACACTTTGGAACTTTAAAAACGAGTCCAGTCACTGATTGTCCAGTCAGCCCGGGGCAAAAGTACATGCACATATATGTACGCAGTTCATATATTGTCTGAGTTAAACTTATTTTTATTTCATATAGAGAAATGTTTAACGTTAAGCAGTCGGGCAAGACTGATTTTATTTCATTTCAGTATCATAGTTTTGTACGGTCAACTATTTTGGTGACCTGACATAACATAACATTACGTGTGCGGCTGCAATAAAGTGCGTCTTCCCATAATTCATATTATTTTAAAACATTAACAACAGGACTCCCCACTTTACTTTCACGAGCTAATCTTTCTATCTTTGAAACATCTATTTGACAACCCAATTACCATGGGCGGCACAGCACTGAATAGATTGGGGAGCTAACCCCCCTCCCCCCTTGCACTGGTGCGCCATTTAGACCATGGGCGCACAGCACTCAGTGAAATAAGTGGGGGGGGGGGGGGGGCTATAGCCTCCGGTACCTTATGGTGCGCCGCCCATGATTACTAGGGAGAAAGCCTGGATACCGGCTGTCGTCGAATAATTACCCCTCTTACTTATTTCAGCCCCATTTTCCGACAACAGTCCCACGCTTTATCCGAGAACGTCGATATCCGTAGCCCACAAGAACTTGTACGAACAAGACGTTATCATAATTGTCTAAGAAAACAATGGATATCCATTACAAGTGCTAGAAAAGGTTAAAAACGTATGTATTTTAGAATTTCTCCGACTATTAAGAAAGCACCACGTCCTGATATCGAGTTACAACAATACGACACAAGACAAAACTGTTTTTTTTAGTTATTCCTAAAAAGGAATGAAAACTGCGTTCGTGATCTCATAATTTTCTTTTTTCTTGATCAACGAAACTGTGATCCCGGGGATGTGTCGTGACCACTTTTTATTCCGCCGGGGAAAAACAACTAGTTGGAAAACCAGTAGGTCGTTGATTATGTGCCAGCGGGGGTCATTTTCAACGTTTTGGTTAACAGCGACTGACAAAGGCAGATGTTCTGTGACATTGCGTGGTTTATTTGATCTAGTAAGCACCGGTCAGAGTGGCAGATTGGCGATAATTGGGGCCGGACTAGGCTGCCAGTGTGCTCAAGTTTGGGCCTCCCCTTCCAAGCTCCCGGAGGCATTGGTATTGACTAGTCATACATGCATGAGGATGTGCCCTTGAGAGGCCCATTTTGAGAGACAGTCGTGGTAAGCTACGTCCATCACCATCCGACGAGATTGCAGGTAGCGCTCGGAGCCAAGATAGACCCCTACATCAAGGAGTCACTAGAGAGTAGCGCGAAGAGAAGGGAGGGTGACGGAGGCCGAGGGCATCCACATTAGGTGGCACCCAAACAGTGAGCCTGGATGTACGTTCGGGATACTTCCGTATGTGGTATACGGGATGTGACGCCCAGAAGGATCACTTTCTGGTCCGTAGGAAATCAAAAAGAAAGCATTGACATAAATTACCTACAGGAATTGATTAAAAATTACTACAAATTGTTGCTGCCTTTTGCGTTTTCCAGTAGCATCATTTCCACCCACACTTGTCAAACAGGAAAAAGCATGAACTATCCACATATATTCGATTAAAATTTTATTTCCAATTGATTCTACAGTACTGTCAATGGAATCAACAATGTTAATCAATTCACATCAAATCACCCTCAACTGAGACTAGTTATGGCACTTGTATAAGACCACCCTTTAGTTTCACAAACAACATGGTAGTTTTGTCAAACATAATTATTTTCTAATGAATGAATTTTTTCTGTCGACATATGCTTTTGTCTTGAGGCATCACATTTCTGTTCTGATGAATACATTATATTTTACTCACGAATTTTTAGAGGTTCAAGCACCCCTTCTGTCACATTTTTATTTAGGGTCACCTAAGGTTCTGAAATTGGTCTCAAAATTTTCCTTAGTAAAAAAGATTTGATTTAAGACTGTTAAAGAACAATTCTAAAGTCACCTCTGGCAGATTATTATTACGCAAGACCAGGCTCTATCAGTGAACTTGTCACAGCATGTCATTTTATTTGCCTTGAATGGTCTTGACCAATATTATAGAACAAACTATCAATTCTTTGCAACACCAAAAATCACTTTTCACCCGGCTGTTATAACGTGCCCGCATTTTGAGAACCAGTTTTCGACACTGAAAAACGAGCATCAACTGGTTCTCAATATAACGGGCACATTATATGACTACTGTTACAAAAAGAGACGAGTTTTATAGCAGTAAGCGGTCTCAGTCGAAATCAATCCCGACTGAAGAAATGCATTTTACTTACTTTTACTTACTTTGGAGAGAGAGAGAGAGGTGCAAATGAGCAAACAACAGATTAGCTTGATATCATCTGATTGTAATCATGATCACAAAGTTTAATTTTCACCACAATACCGTAGGCACAGTACAATCTCTGTGACTCCGAAGGAAGGCCTCACTCTCAAGGACTCAAAGACATGGGTGGGGGGGGGGTTGTCAACAGAAATTCCATGTAGTACGAGATTGGTACAATAAAATCGCTCTGTTCACTACGACTTCAATCATGCGGTTCATTGCAAAAGAAACGTGTTTGAAAGAGCAGAACTGTGGTGCGCAAAAAAGAAATGAAGACGATGAGACAAGAGTGGTCATTTCTTGAAAAAGGCATGCGCATGTCGTCATTTCATGAGAAGGACATGTCCTGTGGTCATTTCATGACAAATGCACACCAATGTGCGACCTTTTTGTACATGAGGGTGGATGTCTTTTCATACTGCATTGTTTTAACACCGTCAGAAGAACGTCAGACTATTATATGTTTGCAGCTAGACCCACGGAGTTACTTTCTTCTCCCGAATGAACTCGCCTCTGATTTCCGTCTTTGGTGGCAACAACGCCAAATACACCGGATTTTCTGCGCCTACAAGAACAATTACATCAAACAATCATCCACAGAGCAACACAGTAGTTTTAGAGAAACAAATCTTACAATAGTCATCCAAAGAGCAACACACTAGATTTAGACAAACGTATCTAACAGTAGTCATCCACAGAGCAACATACTAGATTTAGACAAACATATCTAACAACAGTCATCCACAGAGCTACAAGATATGACATTTTATGCATGCCAAGTTTAATTATAATTTCTCAGAAAATAAGGTTTAGTTGAGTGAAAACCAAGTTAAATGTGTCTGAAAGTACAAAAGAGCTCTAATTTTATTTTCAGGAATATTTTTCATGTTCCTTCATGGAAAATTCAGCACAAAGGCCTTTACATAAAATAGTAAGGTCCAAAACTCAAGTCTATACTTTTCTGTAGCTAGGAGAATGCCTTACACGGTTGACCAAGTTTTGAAAAGTTAGTCTGCTAACACACTTGTGAGTGGATTTGAACAAGGAAACAAAGATATATTATACTCACTCAGCTTGTCAAAGTTTTAATGTCAACACTGCAACTCAATATAATAGCTATTATTTTTTCAGATAGCACCAGACCCCGACACTATTAGAGGGGGGCTTTTGTTACAGATGTGGCATTATTTACGTCGGTCTTATGGCGGGCCATTACATGGTATGGCACCATGGCAAACAAAAAAATTTGGCATTTGTCAATCATCCGCTCTAAGGTCGTATCATGTCACTACACAAGTTTAAGCTTGATGTTATATACTAATTGCTATTTTACTTTCTTCCAAGACAGCATGCAGACAACATGGAAACCGAAGCTCTATTAGAGGAAGGTTGTTATTAGAGACTCGGTGTTCACTATTTTCAGCGGACCATTATTCCCAGCTTGTATCAGAACAAGTTGTCTATTAGAGACCAAGTGTTCACTAATTTCAGCGTACCAAGATTCCCGACTTCTATCAGAACGAGTTGTCTCTTAAAGACCCGGCTACTATTAGAAGATAACATTGGAACTACAAAATGATGGGTTAATTTCACTGTAAAATAGTGGTAAACACTGCAACAGACAGAGAAATACAATATGAATATGCAGTGTTGTAAGTATTAGTAAACACCACAGAATCAGACTGTAGATATGGCATTTCAGATTGGGGCCATTGATGAAAAGCAACTTTTGTTATCAAGGTCAGTTTAGCCACAAATAACAATAGTTTCAGATACATTGTCAATTATGTTGTCAGAATATACATGTAGACTTACACTATTTTAGTTGTATTTTTTGTTTTGTTGTTGGTGTTATTGATTGACATGACCCCTAAGTTCAGTACAGTAATGATGTAATTTGTTTTCTACAGTATAGTGTGGAACTTTCTAGAAAACTCTAGCATGACAGTCTGGAATATTCTAGAGACTAATAATGTTTGTAGAATGATTGGGTAGATTTCGAAAGTTCTGGCATGTGTTTGAATTGGTGAAAAGTTCAAGAACAATGCATTAGTCTATAAAGACACAAGCACGGGGCTGTACTAGTCAGTACAGCAGAAAATCAGTAAAGCAGTTAAGTAGCTCAGTAGCCGGAGTAAAAGCAGTTAAGGAATTAAAGAGTTGCAGTGAAGAGAATCAGCAGTTACAGCGAGAGTCAATAGAGAGCCAGCTATAGAGACAGTAAGTTATTTGAATCATCGAGTGTAACAGTTGATGAACGTCTCTCAGAAGTTCGTCACAAGACAAGGCTTCGCAGCACTGGCTGGAGCATAGAACAGACATTGACGTCGGACGTTTTGTTTGAGTAGGCTTGTTGTGAACGTACAGTCGAGATTAATAAAAGGGTTAACTCGAATCAGTCTTCAGTCTATCGTTGCACCGAAAGCTATTAGCGCCGGTCTGTCACAACCTGCGCCTGCCCACACACGGGGAAAAACGTGACATATGTGTTATACATGAGGACATGTCGTTGCTATAAAACAATATATGGTGAGTTAACTTCCGTCAGAGAAGTCACAATTAAACTTACCTTGCTCAATGGTCAGGTTTCCCTTATGACTCGACATGTCAGTGTCCACGTAACCAGGACAACACTAGGAAAAAATATTAACATATTATACTGAAAATGCAAAAAAAATTAAACTCTTCACTGAATAAGCGATCTTTTGTACAGTGAAATTGCAGTAAATTTTTTTTAATTTCAGACAAAAATAATTGCTAAATTTGTCATATTTGTAATCGTCAGATGCTTTGTACCAAATTCTTGCAAATGCTCAAAAGTTTTATCAAATGTTGTTTGGTTGTTGTCTTGTGAAGTTACTGTTGTTAATCATTATGTCCATTGTACACAAGTCCTACAATGAAGGTTTGAAAAGCTAAAACAAAAAAAGTCAAACCCTAAATGTTTAACAGAATGTATTATGATATCCTTTAGAACAATGTTGTGGTCTTGAAATGTGTCAAAGGTTCACCAATTTAGAATACAAAAATACTGTTTAGAAGAGTGAAAAAATTAATTATATTGCTCAAAGTCGAGTCTTGTACCAAATTTTAGAACGCAGTTTCTAATATTTTGAGAAATGTGACGAATGTCGTCACCATTTTCCAATCTTCAGGATTGAAAAAATTCAATTTCAACCTGAATTTCAGTATTCCAAATTTTAGAAACTGTCCCAAACTTTGTTCAGATTCTCTGACTGTCTTATAAGGAAATCACTTCCACTATTTGCATACGGAAACAACAAGTGTTCAGCATATACTGCCATTTGAGAAGAGCTGATTTTCCAAGTTTAAAGGACATTACAGCACACATCAAAAACAATCAGACAAAACCGTGTTATCTCTTAAAAGGATACCAAACCCAGTTTTGACCCATGACTCAATAAATTATTTAAAAAGATGTTCACATCTACTTACTAAGTAGTACTAGTAGTTCTCTGAAATGAAACCAATGCTCCGTAACCCTCAACAAACCTCATATGTTTCGAGCATGAATTTGAAAATTCCTTACCAAGTCTACTAAACGGCAAGCGTGACATGAGCTTTAGGCTAGTTACACAACTGTAGGGAACGGCCACCCACCAAGAACTATGATATAATATATACGGTGCTTTTATCACTCAAGTGGGACACCAATGATTCATTAGCTGGTGGCAAAATGAGGATTGTATGAAATCACCAAAACGGGGCTTAGTATCCTTTTAAAAACAGGAATTACAGTGAGTTCCACCCTCTCTCTCAGCCACCAACAGTAAATCCAGCTTACACGCTGATGTAATGATGGAATTCTGGGTAATCTTGCTGATTATTCCTGGCAAATATTGTATTCAACTGACTACCTTCATAGCTCTGAAAAACCTACAGGCTCGATCATGAAGCACTAGTCCCTCTTGTGTTCAGAAATCCAAAAATCCCCAATCTGCAAACAGCCGAGGCGCTTGCAGTGCTTCATGTTTTTCTACATTTTTAATTTCAAAAAGTTTGTGTATTTGTAATACGTGGATAACCTTCACAAAAGCAGTGGTCTACACTAAGGTTACACCTTTCGTCAATAGGGGACTCTCCAAGTTTTTAATTTGGTCATTACAAGCACAAGTCAATTCAACCTCAGGGGTTTTAGGTGCAGGCAATCCTAATACAGTTAGAATTAATCCTCAATCCCCAAACAAACGGCGTTGGCCATATAAATAAACAAATAAACATTGCTATTAAAATCCAAACTTGAATGTTCATTCAGTTGAGAAATGTTGTAGCACCTACGCCATCCCATGTTTTGATTTTCACCACTTACAGGAAATTGGTCACAACTTGTTCCTAACCCTAATTCTGGACTTGGAAAGAATTATTGACAGTTCGTTATTGCTTGAGACCAGAGCTCAACATGTTGGCTTGCCACAGGAAGTCAATACACCAAATATGATATAATCAAACAACGATGTCAGCTCTCTAAAAGCCCACTGCACAGAGTCAGGTATGCCATAAAAATCATTGATCTCCCCTACCGCTATAAATAAAATTTTTGAGGAAACAGAAAAAATGGTGGAATTACTAAAAACCCTCTAATAAAACTGATAGGACACAAAAGGATTCGTCACTCAGGCCAATAGTGCCAAAACTATATGTCTGGTGCCTCACATGGAGACAATATGCTGTTGCACGCAAACCAACATACCGCATTTGCGACCATATCGTTTCTCGCATCCTTGTCGAAATCCCTCTGGAAAATCTTAGCCAAGCATGTGCAGCCAATCTTTGAAACTCCATAAGCAGTGGATGGCCATCCCTCCTTTTCATGCACACCACTCTTGACGTCACTGTAATTGCACAATGTACAAGAGACTAATTTTTCAGATATTTTCTAGTGATAAAAGCTTTAATTATTTGTTTTCTTCTGCTGTCCAAAAATAAAATTAAAAATAGATCAAAGTTCACAGCAAATACAATAAAAGTTGGATAAAACCGGATCGAGAGCGCACTTCACTTTCTTAGGGTCCGTGAAAACATGACAATTGCACAGAGCAACGCAGAGGTGCCAATCTTCAAATTTTATCAAAGGAAAATGCAGTAAGATCACCAATAAATGAAAGGATGGTTTTCAATTCGTTAATCAAATTCCATGCAGCTTATCTAAACTGTACAAAAAGTGACAGGCCCATGTGTTTTAAATTCTTGAATTTAAATACATCACAGCCCCTTATTGACGCTAAAAAAGCAAGGCCCTCCGTGTGTCGATTTTGGGACTGAATACTACAGGAGGGGATATTCCCTTAACTAGCCTAGTAGGGGCAACTGGCACTTTTGTCCCACGACAGTGAAGGCCCTCAAAAGGCTACAGAAAAAAATAAGCTGGCTGGCCAGTCTGTCCAAAAGTTGATCGCGTCAGATAAAATGCAAATTATCTCTCAATTACATAACTGAATGTTGAAACCAACGCTTCAATGACAATAGACATTTTTGCAGAGACTCGACAAGCCTTGATTTCATTTCATGGAAAACTATGAACATTAATTTCTAGGAAAACATAAACGAAAACGAGTCAGGTAGAAACAAAATTCAAAACATAGTGACTGGGTTCAAAAGTAGCACTGGCTGAATCTCGGTGTCACAGATCAGAGATTCAGAAGAATGTACAAACATAATGGAAATTTCCCCTGGTCACACATTTGGGAAAAATGTTCGTGGTTGTCCCCTAATACTTTCTTCAGCTTCATTAGTTATATACTCAAGACCTGAATCAAAGTTAAAGTTTTAGAATTTTATGAATAGGCTCTTACTATGGTATTTGTATGATAGGGACAAAAAGTCTTTTAGAAAGATATGCAGTGGCCCATGTATACTATGTTATATACAGGTATATGATGCAAATGGAAAAAAAATGAAGTAAACTTATTGACCACGTATTCAAAAGCAGACGTAAACAGTGTTCAGTTTCCAAACACGTTTACTGTCATGCTACCTTACTCGTATTTTGTAACAATAGTGGCTCCACCTTTTGGACATGTGGATTAAAACAAAATGCATCAACTGTGTGTTAAGAGCATTTTTGCAGTCAGTTACCTCACAAACTTATTCATCAAAGTAACAAGCTGGTCCAGTGAAAGGTCAGGAGCAGTGAACTTTGACCTCAGGTCATTGCTGCATTTCTTCAAGGCCATAATGGACACCACACTGGAGACAATCACCAACCTATGAAACAATAATGAAAATCACTAAATAATTTCTAAGTAGTAGATCTAGTGAGTGGATGGGTTCCTTTTCTTACAGACGGAAATTGACGGAATGTTTTTGGATCCACTTCTCAGAATCCATTATCAAATTAATGTTGCCCCGGGTAGAAGCATTTAACATCACTATTAGGGTCGGTGAACCTGATTGGCTGATTAAGTCCAGAGTCTGTATTCATACAATTACCAGCTATCCTGATATACTCACGGATGCTGCTCTAGAAACTAAAAGTGCAACAGAGAACCTACCCACTTAATAGTGTGTAGTTTTCCAATTAAAACATTAAGACAACTTACCAGTCTGCAATTTGCAATACTTTCAGTCTGGTTCCTATTGTCATAGAATAAGATTTCTTGGTCAGAAAAGTCGAGAGTCTAAGGATCTGAGGACAGCGGAACATTTGAATTCATAGCTTGCCTCAGGAACCTTGTTTGTACGTGCACAACAACCTTAAAAGACTTTGAAACATGACAGATTTTAGCAATTATATTTGTTCGAAATTGGTGACATTTTACCATTACTGTTTGCTAATGGAGGGGCCACATCACAATACTGTGATGTCTTTGGGAGGGGCCACAGACATCATAACAATGTGACTAGACGTAAGTATGTACATAAAAACACACTTGCCTAGCATTGGGCCTGAGGATAGGGATGAAGCTTTTGCACACATTCAAAGTGCCTGTAAAGTTGGTTGCCAAAGTCACTTCTGCTTGTTCAATAAATGGAGCTGAGGAAGCACCCTGTAATGAAAATACAAGGTGCGTCTTTTACAATGAACCACTTCTGACCAGTAGCTGCTAATACACGGTCAATTTTTAACTGGTGCTCATGAAACGGGACAGACTGTTGCCTGTTAGTGTGTCACTATTCATATTCTGATGTCCATTGTGACGTCTACTTTAAGCTATTTGTTGGCTAGTCATTGATAGGCAAATGTCGATGCAGGTTCTCTGGAGACCTCGTGGTTTGAGTCAGTCTTTTATCAGAGTTTGTGAAGTGTGGCTGCTTTGCTGATATATGTATATCACACTTTTAAACTGTAGTCACTTGTCTTATTATTTTCTTGTGAATCGCAAACTTGGGACACTCATAAACTTTACAGCTAAACCATCAAGACAGTTATCAGGCCATAAATGATATTTTTCTTTCAAGCCCAGAAGATACACCAGTCTCAGTACAATATTCTGCACATAGATGTCCCTCCCTGTCTGTTTCATGGAAAATTCATAGCTGGCAAACTGGACAAAACTTTAGATTCCGACTCAGACCGGGCATAGCTCAATGGTCAGTGTAGTGTTAAATTGGCGGAGAGAGAGAAAATGAAACACGCGAATGCCTTAATTGTAATGACAACGGATCATTTGCAATTATTTGCATTTTACATGCAATTTTCCCTCCCCAAATGCGTACAAAAAGATGATATCTATATTTTATAGGCCAAAAATTTACTGAATAGACAGTGAGGTCCAGTGGTTTAAGCTCATGACTATCATTTGGGAGACCAGGGTTTGAATTGTGGCCTTACTGGCTGACAATCGAGCATTGCATAAAGGTGTCTCCTGCTCTTCTGAGCTGGCCTGGCTAGTGAATGTACGCAAGGGAGAGAGTGAATGAGAACCTGGACATAATGGAAAAACAATTTCTTGGGCTGTGCTCATATTTTTAGTAATATTAATATCAAGTGGACAAAATCTCATATTCTAGATTCTGATAAAATTGAGCATAGCACATCACTCAGAATACACATGTAGGTCAGATGTCAGTAGGTTAAAGCCTACCTTCAACAAAACTCTGTTACTTCAGGTGTATTAGGCTAACGATACTGTCCTAGCAAAGCTAGTAAAATAAGAAAACGAGAGTTCAATCAACCAAGTGTAAGCCGTCAAATGATAACTGAAGCTGCCTTTTCGTGCCACGTTGTGTCACAGTGAGATCCCAGCACAAAAAATAAAAGGTTGTATTGATTAGGGGTCTGAATAGAACCCCATTGCAAGTGGTAGTTATTCGCAGCTGTTTGAATTTAAAAAGGTGATTCTCAGGGTGACAAAGATAAAAGCGAGCCAATACGCCAAACAGTTCATAACATTTGGCAATTTGTAGCACTAGTGGGCTCAGAGCGATGCTCTAAACATACTGCAAGAACCAAATTTACATGAATTGTGATACCTTTAAAGCAGTGATAAGAAATGAACACTACATCATTTGAGCCCTCAATAAAACCTTGACCTTTCACCTCACCTTGTAAGCAATGCCTGCATTGTTGACCAAGACGTCAATGCCCCCATAGGTGTCCAAGAAGTATTTCTTTGCCTTCTCAATACTCTGTGGAGAGTCAAGATCCAGTTGGCAGAACCCTGGGTTACACCCTTGACCTTTCAACTCTTGAATGGCGGCTTGACCACGCCCCTCATCACGTGCTGTAATGCAAAACGCCACTGCCCTTCAGCATCACAAAAGACTTCACTGCAACCTAGTGCAACGTAAAGGTACTATTATGACATGTTTAACAAGAATCATCACTGAACCAACAGCTGTTACATATCCAGTAATGAAAAATTGAGGAGTACCACTAGTTTATTAGCACACGCGCAGTTGTAGCTACATAACTGAATTAAGGACTTCAACAAGAGAAAAGCAGCACTTGGCCCCACTCATGCACTCAGTGCCAGAAATTTAAGTTGCTCTAGCTGAGTAGTTTGACTTCTGTATTAACAATTTTGGTGTGATGGTAAAAAGTTATATTTTGCAAATAAGTTATATACAAGACCAGTGTGACATATAGTCCAGACAGGAAAGATACCGACTTGGATTTCTTTCCCCTTTTAAATTAATAGCAAGAAGTGTTATACCAGTAGCATAAATTTTCCAGTCTGGTTTCTGTTGACATAGTGCCTTTACTATACCGAAACCAATGCCTTTATTACCGCCCGTTACCTGCAAATGAAAATAAACATGGCATTAAAAAAAAAAGATTCATTCTTATGCAAACCACTGCCGGCAACATACTAATATAACACAAATATTGCATAGTGATCAGGTCCCCTAGTTTTTGGTGAACAACTCCCCGCTGTTTTCTTCCTTTCAAAGCATGAGCATGTGCTCCAATTTTGAAGCAAATCACAGGGAGAGGAATTCTTAATAAATAAGACTTCTTCAGATTTGAATGCAAAAATCTGCTGAAGTCGTGGAGACTTGGGGATTTTTACAAGGTCGCCAAAAAAAATCCGAGGCCGCATTGGTGAGCGCCAGGTAAACAAACCGAGCAGCATTAAATCACATGACTATAAGAAGCAACTCATAAATTGCAAAGCAATATGGGAATTTATTCGATCAATGAAATCATAATCGAGGAAGGAAAAATTTTGGTCCGCACAAACACAAATAGCAACCCATCCACCATTGTTACTGCAGACGCAATCATTCATATTGCCTGTGTATATTAAGTATTGTTTCCTGTTGTACTCATTTTCAAGTACCCCGCAGATTGTGAACTTGTCACGTGGTACTGACATTTAAAAGCGTTTTACCCGCCAGTTCCATTCATTCGTATTTCGTATCTGTGTGCAGTGTATGCATCTCATTGGTTTCATCGTCGAGATTGCAGGGTTTTCATGATGTAAGTAGTGTTCTTTTGCTTATCGTTATATTCTGGTTTGTGCAATGCATTCTCTCGTGTCCCGTGTAGTTTCAGTATTTTCGCTTTATTTACTTTGCCGTATTTCGTCCTTCGTGGTTCGTGTCGAGGGTTTGGGCGTTGTTCGCTGCGACCTTGAGATTGCAATTCACAAACCAGTCTGTTTCTAGCTCATATTATTGTAAAAGTTTAGCGTGACTTGATATCTAGTTTGCGTCACGGTCTCACGGCAGAATTGTGTATGAATTAGGTTCGTTTTTGTATATAGTATTTTCATATAAGATTCAGTTTATCTGATATAGCCATTTCGTTACTTGTACATTTTCTTCGTTGATGTAAATAACGGTTTTGTATATATTGTCACTGCCTGTGCTTGTATTATATTTCGTAGTAGTGACTGAGGGTTTTGTTTATTTCAGTTTACCGGTTTGTCTATGTACTGACGGCACACGAATAAAAGAATTATGCTGTACGTAGAATCACCTGTGTTTCTCTCGATTGTTCGCTGACACTGCGCCAGAACAACCATTTTGAAGATATCGGGCCTAAAAAGTCTTTTTAGGTATCCAATTATAAATTAAATGTTGCCATGTACCAATGCCGATTTCCGAATGATTGCAACTTGTGGACAGTCTGTCCTTATATTACAAAAAAACCTGGCTTTATCTTGCGGGGATGTAAAATGATACAATAACCTAGAGAAATTTGCACCAGCATTAAAGCTCAATATTAGCAAGTGCCAGCATAAAACATCACCAAGCTAACGGAAAAACAAATGGTTGTCTTTAGGACCGACATGAATCATACGATTCAATTAGTACAACATTCCAGACACATAAATCATCAGCAAGTAGAGAAGACGGTAAGTGTTGTGTTACTGCTGCAATGATTTTCCTGTAATGCTTTGTTCACTAATTTGAACAATAATGAGCAGTGTCCCGGGAAATGAGAAAACTGTAATCATCAATGATTTTGCCAGTAATGGTACTTTTGTTCATTACTTTGAACAACAACGAGCTGTGTTCTGGGAAATTAGCAAACTGTAATCATCAATGATTTTCCCGGTACTGGTACCTTTGTTCATTACTTTGAACAACAACGAGCTGTGTTCTGGGAAATTAGAAAACTGTAATCATCAATGATTTTCCCGGTACTGGTACCTTTGTTCATTACTTTGAACAGTAATGAGCTTCGGTATGGAAAATGAGAGAACTGCAGTCATCAATAATTTTCCTGTAATGGTAACCTTGTTCATGATTTTAAGAACAATAATGAGCTGTGTTCCGAGAAACGACAGAACTCTAACTGAATCTACAGGTAGTACAGAACTTGTCTCTTTTATATCAAAAAAATTTAGTTTACCATTCACAATCCATTTTAGGGTTGAAGAAGTTACATTTTTGGTATTAATGTTGGATAATTTGACTTCTTGAAGTTATTACCTCAGACAATAAAACAATATAAAGTGTTTGCGCTTTCGGAATGTTATTGCTGCTGGGGGCTTTACCAGTTATGGCAGCTACAGAGTCACCTTCCATAGATGAAGTGTATTTAGGATTTAGACCACTAGGTGCCTTTATAACATTGGTCTCAACTTGTTCCTTACTTAGATGAGAAATGATTAAGGGGTTTGTACAGAGCTGAGTCTGTTATTTGGCGGGACCATGCTCAACGTGCAAGAAGGCAGACCATGACAAGCCAATTTTTAGAGTCTAGTCTCAAGCAAATTAAAGTGAGCTGTTGGTTATTTCAAAATCCTTATTTGCATAAAATCACAAGTCTTCTAATTCGACTAAGGAACAATTTGACTCCAGTTTTCTAAAAGTTGTTTTTTGTCATGGAAGCTGGGCTTGTAGTCGCTTACTCTAGACTTTAAAGGTACTTTAAACTTGTTATGTTCTGTCAAATGTATGAGCCTTAGATTTTGACCACTCAGTCACCACAATATGACTGGTCTAAGTCAAATGAAATGTTATTTTTGGGCTTGGAAAGAACTAGCATATTTTGTTGTTGCTCAAGAGTATGCTAGGCACATCATTGGGCCAAGGACATAACCTCTGTGTACTCCAAAACTGACCAATAGCACCACATGTTTCAAGTAAATTTGTAGATTTGTCTTTGGTTTGTTAGTCCTGGCAGTGGCTTGGAGGAAATGTTTGTTTTCTCAATCGTCAAACTATAGTTACAACATCTACGTTGATTAACATACAATAGGAGACTTAATTCTTAGGAGTAAGGTACCCAGCCACGGACAATTGTCTCAGGAGATCTTCAAAGAATTCCTCAGTCAAGAAAAAACAATAGTCTTTATGAATTTACAAAAGCATTACAACACACACTTTGTTGAACATGCATTGGAGAATGCGCCATACCTATTGACAGTTCTGTAACATAACACGGTGCAAGCTCTTTTATCTGAGAGGAAAGGTGCCTGCGCCTTTCGAGAGCACAATATTTTGGGGTGAGGGGAAATTCTAGCTCCCGATCACCATCAACAGCACTCCCACCATGTTGCAAGCTCTCATAGGCTAGATGCTTCTAGTAGCCAAAACTAACAATTTGTACTCAAATTGTCACCTTTGTGAGAAGTAACTTGAACCTCGAGGGGAATTTTTCAATAATTAAGTTGAGGGGAATATTTGGGCATCATGGCCGGGAATTTCACATGATTTTTCAATAGTTTTCACAGAGGATGGGACCGATTAATTCTGCCCCACAATCAAGGGATTGAGGGCAGGTATAATATTATTTAAGTTCCAACTGCATTTCAATTCCTTGACGTGCCCTATTACGGCAAAAATAGTATAGTTAAGTAAATCTTGATCACTTAAGATTAAATTTACAGTTGATGTTTCATCATCAATGTTAATTTGTTTCACAGTGAAGCAACACAGAGCAAGTGATTTTTCCAAATTTTTTCACTTATTTTTGACTTATTACGTCTTCTCGTTTGAAAAACAACTACAAATGATATTGGCCCATAGGCGTACTGATAGTGATTGATTGAATATTCTTGACACATTCCCGAACGAACATAAAAGATGAAATATACAAAAAATAAAATGGCCAGGGATGGATCCTTACATCATACGATTCAGTGAATTCCTGGTACACTACTTCAATATTTCACACCTCAGACGAGAAATATTGTACCCACAAAACCGCCCAACAAGGTACTGGTAAACTATACCATGGCCATGGGTACAGTGTGGCCGCGACACCGGCATGACCTGCAAATTTACTACAGCTGCAATGCAGTTATCATAGCGTAGACAAGTTCGGACTAAGTCTGAGACCTATACAGATCCACATTCCTCACGAAATGGCGTCAAAATCACACGACAGCAATACTTACAACTGCAACACGGACAGACATTTCACAATATTTTATGACCACAACCAACCGGGACGATTCTTGATTAGTGCTGAAGACGGAAGTGCAACAGGCGAACCCTTTCGGAATATACATGAACAAAAGTCAACAAAAGGGAGCCGTCATGATACGTTTTATTGTATTTGGATACAGAATTTAAGAAATTTTGATTTCAACATCTCTCAAATTCATAAAATTGAAACTAATGGTTCATTGTACTATTTGATCTTCAAATGTTTTGTGTTAGAGACTATGAAATCATGGAGACGTATAAACAACATGGACGACCTGTATCAACGTTGGAGTGCACTGTTGCTGTGGCAAAACTTATGGCTTGATAGAAGGCGTTCTTAATGTATGTTATGTGGAGGAAAGTGTCAATTCTGTCATATTCATTGTCAATTAACACTCCCATGTTGATAATTTTACCATTAAATTGGCAATGAAAATCCACTGCCCTTCAATTTTAAAAGTGTAATCGGCGTCATCGACTCAGCCTGTAACGCTCGAAAAGCAGCAAAAGACGTGTACGTTTGAAAACAGTTCAGGAAGCGGAATGGTGTCTGGACACGAATCAGTTAGCCACCTTATCGATAGATATAAAGGCGTATCGAAAGAAGATTCAAATTATCTCATGCGGGAACTAGGGGAAATTCTGCCAAATCTCTTGGCGACTGTCTGCATGAGACGCCCAGCTGATCCCATAGAGTACTTGTCGTCAGCTCTTTACAACTACAGCACCACGAGAGCCAAAGGCAGACTCGGTACTCTGCGAGCAGCTGGAATCAACAAAGTTACAACCAAGGGCAATGACAGGCGCTCTATGCCCGCAGTTGCATCAGTTAATCTTGGTGGATTAGTAAGTGGAATATCTGATCATGAGGCGGAGAGAGATTGTGTTTTTGTGCACAACAATTTTAAAAACGACTTCATAGACTTATTTGACGATGATGATTTGTTATGACCAAAGGATATCTATTAAATGGTATTCTTAGCTGAAGTATATTTATTTATTGTGGCCGCGGTGAATTTATTCTGGGGTCTGAATTGTTCGCCACCAGCTCAGATATAGAATGTTTCTAAATATGTTACAGTCTTGAAATAAAAACGTCAACGTATCTAAATGTTATCCACGGAAGCTGAAGCCATTGCATGTAGAAAAATAGGTCAGTATAGATAAAATTACGTTGTTTTATCAGTTATTTACTCAGTGACTCAGATGGATGTGTGCAAAAATCAACCCCTCCCAATTTCCCACCACGACTGAACTTCAAACTTGGTTACAAAAAATTCTTGGTATAGGCTTAATTACCTGGCCATCAATAGTTAAAGACCATCCCCACCCAACAGTCTGTTAGTGAACCCAGCTATACTTGCTCCCGGGAGGTGCGCTTCTACACACAAGTCATGACTCGCTCGTGGTTTCATCAACAAGACAGGTTTTAACCTGTTAAAACAGTAACGTGCAGAAGGGGGGGGGGGGGGGGGGGGNGAAGGAGGGGGGGGGGGTGGGGGGACGGAACAAAAAGACCCCTGGCATCCACATCCAATGAATAAGAATGTATATTTCTTAAATTGTGACTGATTTGTATCTAATTGGAATGAAGTTTCTGTTTTTGTTTCACTTTTTACTTTTCGAAGTGCTAGGGTCATCACAAGACCTCTGCTCGCTAAGTTTTAGCGGGGACTGTTTTTTCTAAAATAGCTTGAACTGTCTCGGAGATCGCCGTATTTTTCACAAAACATGATTTTTCGCACGAAATGTGCAAATTATGTTTTATAAAAAGCATGCCGAGGATTCTCTTTTAAGGCTTTTTGGCCTACAACTCCGATATTAAGAATGAACATGCCCATGGAAACAGACAGAACTCTTGATTTTTAGACAGGCGAAATTTTCTAAAACTGCTTAAAAATCCCAGACACGCCTTTCTAGCTAACAGAATAAAGAAACCGAATTTGCAATTTTTCACGTGAAAAAATTCATGTTAGTAAAAACACGATGATTTTCTTTTACAAGAACGAAAATCATGATTTCTGGGAAATATCAACTACCACGAACATCTTGACATTACTTTCATGCTCATCGTAAGATTTCGGGGATTTCAAAAATATCTAACTTATGGGTTCACGATAATATAAAAATTTTAAAAATTCATTTACGTAGATCGGTTTTAGGAAGTAAAGGCAGACTGTTTCAGTGAATGAAGTAGGAAACGAAATTCTCAAGTGTTACTCTTAAGCTTCACATCTGCAATCTTGACGAAAATCATAAATCTTAAATAAGAACATGACCAGGTAACCACTTTCGCCCATGAATCATTTCCGGCAATAGTCACTTAGTGAGTTTCGGGCATTGAGAACCAGTTTGACACCCATTATTCAGTGTAGAAATCGGTTCTCAAAATGTGGTAAGTGGCGATTGCAGATCACCTGCTACCTTTCATAGTCGCTTTTATTTACATGTACAATGTGTTGGTACACATTATGCCTATGGACATTTTAAAATATAATCCCAATTAGGAAAGGCATATGTGATAAAAAAACTTATAACCAAGTTATGATTGGTGATGTATACAAACGAGAATTTAAGTTAATTGTGAGTAAATGAGAATTCCTTTAAAACAGTTACCAGGCCTCGATTTCAAAGCATTTAAAGATTTTCACTTTTTAGTGAAGCTCGACAACTACCGGGCTATTTGATTCAGAGCGATTTATTAAAAGAGGAATATTTCCATGAAATGAACGAATTTTGGTCAAATACAATACTTTACATGTTGACACTAAGACTCTAGTTTGTAACGGTCAGAGTTGCACCGTGACCGTCCCAGCACGACCGCTGACCGTCACACTTTACAATGGCGAAGACCTTCCTCCGATTGTTCCAAGCAATTTGTATGGAGTGTGCATGCCCGTTGTCAATGGTGGTTGCCACGGTAACTAAATTCCCTCCCTTGAGCTGTTTCACTTGATTTGGCGACAGGCTGAACATATGCGTGTGCTCACCTGGCGGGTCTCTTACGGTCACTGGTACTTCAAGAGTCACGGAACCCTGGGGATAAAATATAACAAATTAGGTCCCAAAGAACGAGAGCTTGACCGTGATTTCGGGTAAACAACAGTCAACATCAGTAATTATATGATTAAAATATTGAGACAGTTTAATACTCCGCCTATGAACAAGATCGGTCAGGACGTATAAATCTCTTAAATTTGTAAGTGCTTCCTGACTTATTTTGGAAATTAAAAATCATTTCTTCCTCAGTCTCTAAAATATTATGAACTCCAAGCCTTAGACAAAAGCCGAGATTAGGCGGAAACGAGATGTACGCAAGCCTAATTTCAAGTAGTTTAATGAGCATACCATGACTTTAAATTGCACGAGAAAATGCTTACGCAAACGTGTGTGGTTTTGTTACTCCAACGCCTAAGCGAGCCTAAGACGTACTGACTGTGACTAACCCGTCTTAATCGATTCACACATTAATGGTCGAGGCTTACCCACGATGCTGAAGAAAACCTATTCGCCAATTTCTCTTATGATGCATCGATTTTAAAAATTCAATGACGGCTACTATTCACTTTTCGTCCACTTATAAGACGTGTGTTTTTGAAGCATGGTTTCTGAGAAAACACTGCCTTTAAGGTAGGTAGCACGTCAGAAAAACTGTTGTAGCAAGCTGGTCATCGTACCGACCTGTTCTGTGTGGTTAACCTGGTTTGCGGAGAATGGTGGTCGAATCAACATGTGACTATATTTCTCCATGTCCATCACAATATCTTTCAAAGCGTCTAATTCTTTCCACATGGCATTGCCTTAAAATAACACAATTAGAGACTGTTTGGAATAATTTCATTTTATTTTACTACTCAATTTCTCCAATGTCTTCCAACCACAATGTGTAAGTTAACTTGGCTTTTTGTTCTGTATGGTATATCTCATTAGTTTTTTTTCGCAAAAATATTCAACATGAAAATTTTCAAGCACCAAAATGAGCAACGTAATTCTTATTTAGATCTAACCATGAAAGCAAAATAGGTCTGATGAAACAGTTGATTTCTAGGTGTCGTATTATATTTGGATGTTTCAGAAATTTGCCAATATAAAAGCGTAAACGGAAATAGAAGAAAACAAAGTCTTAAAGTGGTTCAATAATGTTCGAGAGTTATGTTTATGTAGGACGTTATTGACAACTCTACGCATTTAGTCAAAATTGTACAACGCTATTGCTTTGAAATCCGCTAAAATACACATCTTCTGAAATTAGAAAAACTGTCCAGTTTGCTTTTTGACTTTTACCAATCTGACATTAATTAGGTCACATTGCCAAGTAACATTCAGCAAAAATATTGGTTCTTTGATAACAAAAGCATGGTACCAATAACTTGATTAAGCTTTACTTGATACAAATTTTTCAAGATGAGAGCTCAAAAATAGTTTTACAATTTTCTAATAGATATCTACTCGCTTTCGTTTTTACGCAACTTCATGGTGTTTTCATGAAAATCATATGAGTCTAATTTTTGTCAGCCCTCGGCAAAAGCGATACGTTTGAAAAACAACCACTAACAGCGTTTTGGATTACAATGGATAAAACACAGTATCTGAATGTATCATATTAATCCAATAGGCCATTTTTGATATACGAAGTTTCGAATTCAACTTTTCTTATAGTGTCCTACATAACAGTAAAAAATTGTTTACTCGTTGGTATTCAGGGAAGCAAAATCACAGTTTGTTGTTCAAGCGTCCATTTTCAATGATAAAAGCAAAATCGATGACTATTTTCAGTATTTTCAAGTTTGTTGATTATCGAATGCACTATCATTTCCGCAGAACGTAGTATAACCGTGACTTACTAGGGACTCAAGAGCACCTCACGACTGTATATCTTAATCCAAATGCTATTATTGTTGGTACAACAGACCCCAACAGAATACGGATAAAAAGTTTACATGTATGTGAACGTCTTTCAGTTTCACAATCTGTGAATTTCCATCTTAATTAGTGTTTGAATAACTTATTAAGCGAATGTTTTCTGTGGCGGTGTTCCTTCATTGTCGTACACGAGCGTATTTAGTGCTCCTACAGGTTTGTATTCCAAAAGCTGTCTCAATATCCAGGATTAGATGAATGGCCATATACATGTATGTGATCAAACACTGATGAGCATAATTCTAAAATAGTATGGCAAACTTCTATAAAGACAAGACTAGACTTTTTGTGTTGAATGAACAGCTCACAGGTGTGTATCGCAAGCCACACGAAAAATCTGTATTGAATGAACAGCTCACAGGTGTGTACATGTATCGCACGCTGGCTATGTTTCGATAGGGCTGCGGGCTTCCTACCGTGTGTTACATTCACACTCTCTGCTTGTATGCCCCTCTTCTCGCTGTCACGTGTATTTTACTGCTAATTTCGCTCTGTATATGTTCATTCCGCCTGGTGATGTGACATGAAGTCACGAAATATAGCTACTGTTTTTACTTGTTTGTTATGTCTCTCGGTCATTTACTTCATACCTGTACACCAGAAGAAAGGAGACTGTTCCGAAATTACGAACGTACCAGTATCAAGCTCGCTAACAAAAAGTCTAGTCGAGTTTTTAACGAAGTTTGTGTAAACGAACTATACTAATTTTATGGCAGTGAAACTTGCTGTACACATAGAAGAATCATGGTGGACGTTTAGGAGATGTGTAAAGTAAATGTTAATGAAACGTATTAAAAGTGGGTAAAACACTACTATTAGGCTACCCAGTTAAAATCGTGCACGTATACAAGAGAAAGCCGCTCTCGCATGTACAAGAACCTCAAACGTAGGCGCTTTTATGAAAATCACTTACAGTCTTTGAAAAAATGCGCATTATTTCAAACAGAGGCTCATTGGTTTAAAGTCATAGTGCCCTACCTTCTACATGCACCGGCATGATTGGGTATCTCGTTCTCAGCACGCCGACACCGGGGATTTTCGGCAGGGTGATACGCGTGCCCGACGCCCGGACTGCACGTACATTTCCCTTTCTGTCCAGTACCCCGTAAGCCCCTGATCGCGTCGTGTCGGCTTTATCTTTCTCCAGCTAATCAATGAAATGAGCTCGTGAAAAACCTCAGCTTTGAGAACGTGATATGTTATCTTTAAAAAAGCATGCTGCGTTATGACGGATAGACAGGCAGATAAAGAGACGTTCTACAAACATATATGAAGTGGGCTTCACCTGGAGACGATAACAATATCAGGCATTAACTTGGACTATAATTCAAAAGAAATGACGAGTTGATAAAGCCCATTTGCGCAAAAACATGCAATTTTGTTACAAAAATACACGCGAAAAAAACAAAGAGCCCCGTGGTCGTGCTGCGTTTCCAAAATCTTTAAATACGCACCTCTCTTCCGCTGAAAAAGTCATCAGGGGTAATGGCGTAAAGTTTGGTTGTTGTGCCGTTGTACGCCTTGTCTGGTTCAAATTTTCCATTACGACCTCCGGCATAAACAGTTCTCTGAGCGAGTTTTCCCTTGTTACCCTGAAAATTAAAAACATTACAATGTACGTGGATACATTCACGTCTATTAATTGAGATAAATTTCAATGTGTGATCTGAATTGCACAGCTGACAGATTTATTCAGAGGCGCGCAGAGAAAGATTGATGTCGCGACCTTTCTCGCCTTACTAACAAAATGACTCCAATTGAAAGTGACCTGACGACTACAGTGTATGCTAGAATATTGAATCATGAAAATAAACGGTAGGCTGCAAATGTGTATGGAGCGACTAGGAAAATGTCTGATCTGATTCACATGACACTATATACTATCCACTATGCAATGTTCTGCAAAACGCTGGTAGGATTATTGGTCCGTTTTTGCACTAGGGGCTACCAAAATAGGACCTTTTCATTTTTACGAAAAAAAAAACAATGAAATTTACATGAAATAAAAACGATAACGACACGAGTGCAGCTTACTTTATATTCAATGTCGTAAGGATTCCATGCATTGAGTGGTGTCAGGTAAATAATCTCCATCGGGATGGCGTAGGACCATCTCTGCTCGGTCTCCGTGCACACTTCGTTTTTATTGACCCGTTTGCATTCCCTGTACTTCGTCGGTGCCACCTACGGAGAAAGAGTGCATTTAAAACACCCACTACTAAATAACTTTAAAGCTACTCTTCCTTAAACATCCACCAATTTATAATTCAAGATGAGATTCGGCAGTTGAACTAAAATGACTTTTTGTTAACATTTCGTAACTCAGCCCTGTTCGTGTTTGCCTTACTTTACTATCAAAAAGAGGGCGCTGTTTCCGTCGAAACTTCATTGCATATGGCGGCAGCTGAGTGAGTACACATAGTACATGACTAAGCTGTCACTCATGACAGCGGCCATATTAAGTTGCATTAAACCGTGTTATTTAATGTTACTTTAATTTTGCAATGGGGAACGCTTGTTAAGACATGAATAGTCAGAGTTTATGAAACAAGACAAATAACAGTAAAAACTTCCAGCTACAAAACAAAGTTCTTGTAGAAAGATGGGAGTTCCAAAATGATTTTTTGTTCAGTGGAAGATGGAGCTGAGGTGGCTAGGTTAAAATAATAAAAACGAATTAATACAGTTCAAATTCTGATAAAGGTGTCCCGTGTGACCGACAATCACAAATTTTCGACTAATACTTTGGGCTGAGTTGTCATGGCAGCCCACATATTCTCATCGGCGTAACCACGGTGGCGAGACCTGAGCCCCATCGCTCCTTTTTGGTAAGATCGGAACCGGCGGTGGTAGTAACCTGTAAAAAGGCGCTGTCGTAACTCGGAAATGAATGTTATATTCAATGAAAAGAGACAAAACGAGAACGAATATTTTGAGCCTCGTCCAGTCCTACAACTACCGGCAAGGGACAGATTATAAAAAAGCAAGTTTATATCTCGCTAATACTTACCCTCTTATATCAAATCATGTCCATTGGATGAAAACATTAGTTTCTCTGAGCCTTCTCCACAGATGTATATATTTACGAATTATGACGATCGTCTGACTTAAACACTGGGAAATTGTGTCAATTCATCTCTGAGCAAATCTTGATTCCCAGCAACAAATTAAGGGCGGCTTTTTAACTGAAGATATTAACTGTCTTAAATGTATTCTTAAGAAATACATGTATAATTTTATACATAGCTTTTAATATGAAAACTGGATTTACGCCCACAAAAAAAAATTAAATACAAACTTATACAGCAGGAAAACTATTAAAAAGCCTGTTAACAATATCAATAACTGCCGCAGGTCGTAGGATGTTATTTCTTACACACAGACGCACTCACCCACATTTAGAGGTCGATCAATATTCGAATCAAGGGGATAGGCGGGATCACCCATTGCGTTGTCAGTCAAGTTAGCCATGGCGTTATCCTTACCCGGTACCTGGCCCATCAGCTTGTCGAGGAACCCATACCTAGTGAGAACGTCACATTGCGATCGTGTTCACAGAAGACAACCTCCATAACTCAATGCGTAAATTGGTTACCGCCCTCTAACCATATTGTCTTCTGCTTCTTAGGCGTTGACCACATTAAGGTACCGTTTTCGTTTCATTTTAGTTGAAAACTTGGTTGACGAGTTTCAACACCAATCCAAACTAGTCAAAGCATACTCCCTGCTCTATCAACATGACATTCTTTTTTCAAAATAAACCGATTTTAGTTTGCATCATTCAATTTTTATTTTCGAATTTCTCTTGAGGCACCATCAAAGTGGCCGCCACGGTTGTCAATACTGGTTTAATGACGTCACTCGAAATTAGTTGCGCTACCTGCGGTTGTGCAACTGGTGGTTCTCTCGAGATTTGAAATATTCTTCTCCTAAAACATTTACCCACTGTCTCAACGTGAATCGCATGGTTCGACGTGGGTTAATCTTTCCCCACACATATATCGACTCAAGCGTTAGTCACGGTAATCTACTTAGCAGCTTTTACGAGGAGTTTCAAGCGTGCTTTAAGTGTTGACGAGGATAACAGAGCATTCACTTTGAACTTAAATGTGTCTTACGGTTGCCCATGTATGTCAATAGGCCAAAACACGGTTTAGTATCCTTTTCAGATAATGTGGCCCGTTTCTCACCAAGTGTCAAGACCAACTTTCCTTTGCTTAAACCAAGGGTCACAGGACATCCCTTCACTTATGATAAAACATTTTTCATTACGTACTGAACGGTTCCGTCAGATGACGAATCCCACGGTTTGTTGAAGGGGTTTATTTGAAAGCGGGCAGCACGAGAATGCACGTGCTTGGCCACGGAGTTACGAAGAGCCATGCGAGCACCAAAATCGTTGACCAATCGGAGTCGGTTCAACGGGATGTCGTCTTTCAGAGGTTGGCACAGGATACGGTAGTTCCACTGCGCGTATACGGGGGTACCGTCGTCGGTTACGTCCCACAATGCGGTTGGGAGGTATGCAAAATTTTCTTTTCCACTTTTGCGCCCTAAAATAAGATTTTTGAAAACAGTCAAGTGGTTTTAATCATATCAAAGTAAACCTTGCATGAACGTTTATAGATACAGAGCATGGGCGGCGCAATATAGGAGGCGGTGGGGGGGGGGGGG
>NMRA01000653.1:17409-50798 GCA_002633005.1 Phoronis australis | reverse complement strand
GGGGGGGGGGAGCTATAGCCCCTCCACTTTCTTCAGTGCTACGCCGCAAATGGTGTATTGGCGGTTCACCACAGGGGGCTGAGGGGGCTTTAGCCACCCACTTTTTTCAGTGCTGCGCCGCCCATGCGGAGGTCAGCTTTCCTGAACAAGGAACGGATAACCTGTTGCATATGTATCACAGGGCTGCGTTCCGTAGCCTGAAGACACGCGCATGAACGAGAAATCGCGCAACCCTACACAATATATCTCCATGAATTAGAATCGAAACATGTGCTCACACTTGCTATAATCGCGAGGTTTTTTTACGTCTACGGAACGCAACCGTGAATGTTTCTTGGAAATTCGTTACAAAGTCGAAAACAAAGAGGTAAGCATAACAAGAGATTCAAATGTCTGGCGTATTTTGTCACACTAGGTTGAAAGTGAAATCAAAAGCTCTCATTCTGGTAATTACGTCTCCAGCTGTAGTGTTTCCTCACAAAACCCATACCAACCGGAATAGGAAGTGTATCTGATCTTTTCTTGCATGTCGTACCAACTCTTGGCGTCCAGAAAATGGCGGTCGCTTTTGAAAGACTCTTCTATCTTTCCTTTTGAAAGTGTCCACGCCCCTGAAGTTAAGAAAATGGCTACAAATCTGGAGGACGACGAACAGGTTCATGTGTCAATATTACGGTACAAGTTCTGAATAAGAACAGTATAATCACTTCTAGTTTCTTGACGATGTTGGTTTTGGGTCAAATAAACAGTAGAAACCCCAACAATTGCTGCTAACATTCTATACTTACACAAATCCAACGTTTCTACGAAAATCAATTTCTTCATTCTCAGTGATGTAAATACAGTAGATTTGGATAAGGAGAGCCTTGCCATATTTGTGGATCTACATGCATGCTAGGACTTCGCTGAAAGGCAACCTTGTTCGGTTGAGCTCACTCTTTGGGCATAGATTTGACCTTTAAATGTGGCTGCTTTACACGTGGTTTTTTGGTGCAGTTGATTTTATTACATGTGACCCTGGATTTGGTGAACTCCTTGAGAATGATGAGTTAAATTTTGCCGAAACGCAGGAATCACGTAAATATGTAAATAGAGAATGTTAGCAACAACTGTGATGAGGTTTCAAACACTATACAGTAGTTTCGTATAGTGATTGATGAAATGTTGAAAAACAAAGGCTTGAAAACTGAAACCCAAAATTCGTTGGAGAGATGGGTCATTTTAGAGAACAACACTGAAAAACGTCACTTGATGCCACGGAAATACATGTATCTACTTGTGTAGAATGAGAACAACGAGGTATCAACACACGGCGCAACTAAGTCTTTTAAACTTTTCAACATTACTAGAACAACTGTCTACACAACAGTTGTTACAGATCTGACCGTTTGGCCACTGGAGCCAATTCAGCGTATTTTGTCCAATAATTTACCAACTCAAACTTAGTGGTTATCATCTTTTCAGAATTTGAATTTTCGTCTGCCAAACGCAAAATCAGAACAAATTGGTTTTCGTTTCACGTGGAATATACATTTCCCTCGTCTTATTATGCAGTATGTAAGTGTAAGTGTACTGCTTTCATTTGTTGATGTCATTCCACTAGGAAGATCCGTGTCCTGCAATCCATTGCAGATATCCCACAATCCAATTAAGCTTCTTGCGTGTACCAGTGAACCAGGAATGCATACGAATTTTATTCTAATAAAAGCTCGGCTGATTACATCTTCTTACCCTCAAGGAACACGAGTACTGGGGTGAAGTGCTTTCTGTAATCTCTAATGCTGTAATCTTGGTCCCTCCAAGCTTTGAACCACTTTCGCATTTCCGCAATTTGCTCGGCCACGGTCGGTTTATCAAGAACCTAAAAGGAATGTTTGGTACCAGGAAAGTTTCGCAGAGATCCTACAAAACCTTTCTTTTATTAACGCTGATAAGAGCATTGGGGATGACGGCAATGATGATCACGATGAAATGGACTGACTAGGCAATGGCAAAATGACGATTTTGGAAAGTCGCCTAACGTAACGCTGTAGGCCTATACAAAATGGTCTGAATTAAGTGTACCAATAACATGTATATCTGGGCACAACTGAAAACCGATGATCTCATCCAAAAATTTAGGTAAAATGAATATTTAGCACATACATCGTCCTGTTTGAAATTCTTTGATACCAGCGCCTACAGGCGTTGGATCGACCTACCCTACTGTTTGGATTTTGAGCCAAAGATCATTAACTTTAGTTCACTGGCCGGAATAATTATACTGTTGGCACAGTATTACATGTTATTACATTTCACTACGTTTATTTTGAAAAATGAGTATTGGGAAATCCGTAAGACCTGGTTGTATTACCGCTTTGGGAACCTCTGGGAAAGGCACAGGTGTCGTAGCACCGTAGGCGGAGCTAGTGATGCTGGGCATGCGCAGTCCGTAGTCATTGTGTCTTGTTCTGAATTCGACGCCATTTAAGACGGCAATGAACTCGCCGAGTCCCACTGTGCGAATATTGTTGGCATGGTTGTGCATGGAAGCAATGTTGCTCCCAACCCACGTGTTGCCGTAATATGTCCGTGTACCAGATCTTCCAAGACGTGTCTGTTTCAGGCCTATACAAAATAACAAGCAGACGTTTAGCAAATTTCCCGAGGTCTCACGGAATTTCTTGGTAACAGTTGGGTAACTACGTTGGCAGTGTCGAGGTGGCACCTGTCTGTCTTCCTTGAAGAAATATAAATAAAACGTCCCAGTCATTACTGCTGCAGCGGGTGATGGCACAACGGGAATGATTAACTTAAGAAAACACACGGACATAACTGCTAAAGTTAAAAGGAATCAAATCGTAAGAAAGACAACTTCCACCGTGTTTGTAACAAACCATTGGCAGACGTATGGTTCTAAATTCTCACCCGAATCCCCTTCAGTACGGATGCGTTCCTCTATGTAAAGTTGCTGTAAGATGATTTGTCTGGCTAGAGATTTGATCACACCCGTCTTCGAGAAATTCCCAGCATTCTGTGCGGTCGTAGACGACACTACGACCACAAGGGCGACAAGAAGAGCCAATGGGACCGTCATCTAAATGCGATACGAAATTAGAAGAATGTAAAGCTGTATTCCAGCCTGACTGAAGACAAAAATGGAATTAAACCCTTTACATGTACTTACTCTTATAAAATTGGTCTCATCACATTCCTTACTGTGACAGGATTCTCATTCCTATGAACTCAACCCACAGGTAATCAATACATGCACCATTCACAATTTCAGGTTTAGCTATCCCCGATAAAGTTTTGTTTGGACACCGACAGTTTAACCGTTTATGATTGTAACGGAATGGAATCTTCACTACAAGGAACATTATGAGACTGGTTCTATTAATATTCAATGCCCAATACGATATTATTTTTAGACAGCTAAACAGGGCGAAATGTAACTTAAAATATAGTTTCTTAAAGTTGTGTCAGTTAACGTCATTTGCGTCATTTAGATAGACACTTTGTTTTAGACGATGGTAGTCAAGGGCGGTATAATGAAAGAGAAAAAGTTCATCTGCCCCGTTTGGGATGCAAGAAACTTCAAAACGTATCCCCTGAATAAATTGTTGCGAGGCGGCAATTAGTATATTGTTCAGACACGTGATGCGTAAGCCAATGCGTTGTCATTGCTGCTACCCAACTTTTATGCAAACGAGCCCAGAAATGGAGCTCTATGTCGCTTCGATTCCATTTTAGGTTTCGGTTATACCCCACTGTCTCGTTGTGTTAAAACATTTTTGTTTGAAAACATGAGGGTATCAGTCTGCACAAATTAGATTCATTTCATATCTCTTGAAATTCAACAACACACGATGAAAGACGAAAACAAAAATAAACGGAATAAAAATAAACTCTTGCAAGAAGTAAAACTTTATTGGCGGAAGTGACATTTTCACAAAATTGCGAAAAATCTAAACTTTGAGCTATGGACATTCAAAGGGGAAACAATTGTCCACCCGGCCATGTTCTTGTGTCGCGTACGTGTCATCCCATTGTGAGATGATCCTATCTGTCGCAGGTATTACTTGGTACCGCAGTCAAATGTAACCAGGTCTTACAGGACATGCATACAATTAGCGAATACGTGAGCTTAGTTTTTTCAGGCTTTTACTTTACGCCTTTGGAAGATATTGTCTACAGTCTTACTTCTGCAGAAAGTGAGCACAGAGCACTATTTTTTTAAATCGTAAGTTTCGTCAGTGAAAGTGATTTGAAACTACTGAGACTTGTAGTGAACAAGGGTAGGAAAATACATTCACCGATGTTTGGTAGAATTTTTTGAAAGCCTTGAAAGGAGCGTATATCATCGACGCATCACAATCTTAAATTTCCAAATTCGACTATAGACTGCCTTTGGAGAGGTTAAATCATCAGTCTTAATCATGTGTACAATTTTATACATTGTGTAAGGCACTTTCAGCACCTTTGTGCACTGAGATTCAAATGGAAGTCAACAGCATTGTTATTGTTCAAAACTTTTGCTAAACTTACAATTCATCAAATACAAACCCAACCTTACCTGGATATATAATCCTACTGTAGGCGTAGGTCGTGATAGTTTATCTTTGACAGTTTATATAAGCCACGTGACCAGATGTCAGTTCTCACGGCGCATGCGTTCCGATGTGGTTACGTTTGGATTAGGACTAACTTTACTCGATAATGGCGAGCGTAATGGTAGTAGAGAAAACGAAAACAATGATGGTGCCAACATGCTGATTATTAGACGTGTCTTAAATCTTTTATTGACAAATATGAAGAAAATCTCACACGCGTATGTGTACATGTACACATACATGTGCATGCACAAATTGAACTTTATCTGCAGACAAGATCCCATTCTTTATGGCAGCGAATTTTAATTCGCTGAATAATGTTAACACTCACGGATGATATTAAGTAGGAACATTTTATTAAATATTGAGAATAACTAGGCATATATAACACTTGAGCAAATTCTACGTGCTAGGAACCAGTTCTTACAAGTAAGTGTCGCGAATAGTTAATTGTCTTTTGACTAAACACGGAATGTACGGACGGATAAGCCCCGTGTTTCACGAAATCTGTCTAAGGTTTTCAATTAGTAAATCATTCTACAACTAGAAGCCAAACGGAAAAAATTAGTCTGCTTGCGAGCAGGCTAGAGTTATAGCTAGCCTACAGCATCTGAGAGAACGCGCAGTCTCGAATTTTTCTCGCCTCGCCCAATTCTGTAATAGGCACGTGCTTCTTTGCATGTATGACGGCGACGCCCCTGAAATTTAATCACAATTATCAAAACTCAGTGTTATGATGGGCGGCTGCGATTAGTGTGGGATCACGCTCACGTGACGCTTTATTGCAGGGAACATGTTGGAGAGCTATCATTCGGAAGGCGAAAGGTGAGAGAAGTGCTTGTGTTCTCGGCAACTGCGGGAATACGTTTTTGTATAACTTTAACCTGCCTTGATTTAGTTTCCGTTTTTGTTTTCCAAGAATACGAAATTTTGCTCCGCCTTCAGTAAAATGAGGAGTTACATGCAGTTTATCGCAATTTGACTTAAAAATAACATCCGTAGTTTTTCTTTGATCAAGCGACATAATGAATGAGATTTTAAAAAGTAGATTTTTCCTGATTTCACGCATATTTTTATCCCATATTAATGGTTTCGATTGTAGATGTCGCTCTCAATCCTGGCAGTTGTCATTGCTCTGGTGGGCATGTGCTCACCGGCGGCCATAAGCAAGAATGACGTGGACAAGAAACAGACGGACGTCATCAAGTCTCTAGCACGCCAATTGATTCTGCAACAACTTGCCATCGAAGAAAGAATACGATCAGAGGGCGACTCAGGTTATTTATGAAAACAATTCCCAACTTATCTGAGCATAAAAATTTTAGGTGAAGTAATAGGTACAAACTAACGGCTGTTCCTTTTACACTTTCGTATCGCGAAAGGAAAATAAAAACAGAACCACGTGCTGCTTAGGTTTATGTTTAATCGTTACATCAATGCAGTGGCGATAAAAAGCATGTACGTACAAGAACTTCGTTTTCATAGATCATGAGCGGTGCAGAACTAAAAAAAGTGGAGGGGTATGGCCCCCCAATCCCTTATGGTGTGCCGCCAATGCATATGCGTATAAAAACTTCGGTTCCATTGATAACCTCTTTTGTTATCAAGAGTTTAAAATCTTATGAACACAACCCATGGTGATGTTTCATGAAAACTAACTTAGGGAACCAGACAAAAATTTGTTCTTATACGCCCCCAGTTGGCAGTTTTTGAACAAAAGTTTAGCCAAGTAATGAGCGTCCCACTGTCTGGAACCATTCACAAAAACGATCTCAATAACACTGGGCACATTTTAACATACTTACACTTTTTCAGGTGACATATAATTACCTTTTAGAATAGTTGTGTGAGAGTAAGATCAAAGTTCGGTCATAAGTCTCGTGCCACCGTTCGTGAAACTGGCCCCATGACACTTGAACCAAGATGGAAATGTTTCGACAAGACAAAGATGACATCGCGCATTCTTTTTTTAATTATCCCAGGATCTTGAGATTCCGACTTAATTATCTCGGCATATCAGTATCTCGAAATCGTTGTTTATTTATTTCGGAACCGCGAGAGACCTCGCTTACTTATCTTGACATGCCTATCAACACTGTCTGTTTTTAAATCCCTACCGGTCTTATCTAGTAAATCATGGTTTTCACAACGAATACTCGAACTTCTTGGGATAAAAATTCGTTGCGTCGAAAGGATGTGGACAGGAGGGTACACAACGAAGGGGGTCTTTCGGTGATTAAAAAAAAAGCAAAAAAAAACGTCGCAACAAAAAATAAAAGAAAAAGACCTGTGGGCCGGTCAGCCTCAGTTGGAATTGGACAAAAACTCAGAAACCCGCGAGTGGCCCTCAAACTTTAATGGAAACAGTTTAAAATTGCTGCGTACTTGTGTCTCACTGTTGAATCTGTTAAAGGAACAGACGAAGTAGATCAAGAATCTTTCTTGTACAACAGCATATAATATGGGCTGCAGGCAAGTTGTACAAGAAAATAAATGTTCTCCAGGTAAACTAATATTTCGACGTCATCTTTACCGAAAAGTAGTTGAGCCGGCACCGCTCCAGCAAAACTAATAATAATAATAAAAGATGGCCGGACCTCCTCATACTGTACTCCAAAAATAATTTGAAGCAAATGCGCCTCCTTAAAACCCCATTCTTTGGACCATGAGACACTGATGGGCAGTTCATTTTATCAAATAATTCAAATGGCAGTTGCACTGGAATTTTTTCAACATTTAACGCAATAAGACAAAAGACTTAACTTTCAACGTTTGTACGAGCAAATGCGATCCGATCTGGCGTGAAACCGGGCATAACGCTTATGGTCTCAACGAAGAAAAGTAAATGACAGTAACAATACGAACAAGGAGATTTTTCAACAGCAAGATATTTCAATGTTTCATTCATGATAATCAAGGTCGTCTCCAGTCTTGACCCACACAGTCAGTAGAGCTCTCATGACGCATCGTAGCTGCAACAAAACATCAATGACTACGCTTTTGTCAATAACTTCCACCTGTCAACAATAATTCAGAGAGGATGATCTGAGGAAAGGGCAGAACTCAGATTGATCACGGCACGACAGATTTAAGTGTCCGATGTTAATATCTCTGATATTAATTGGATGATTTTAAAAATACGCTTTTCGCTTAAAACTGCACTACTACTAGACGAAAGTTTTGCTGGCTGAAAAACAAAAATGGAATTAGATCTCTTATTGTTACAAAATCGGTCTCACATGATAGGCCTGGTTTTCTGTTACCAAGGAAATTCCAATTTGGATAAAGATGAAGCTGTTAGAGATCTTTTCAACTTAGGGCTGTCGCAAAAAGAAAGTGTTGACAAGCGCAGGCATCGTTTTGGTATCATTATTAGCATCTTCTGCGTTTGGTGTCAAGACTAGGGCTCGCACGTCGTAGCAGTTATTTAGACAGTGATGATGTCATTGGTTTTATAGACCAACAAATATCGATGTCAGGGCAGCAATATGGTTATAGATACATGCACCAAAAATGTGTCACTGTATGGCTTAGTGGTGAAACGAAAAACTGCAAATTATTCTTTCTGCAGTCGATCCAGATGACGTGGCAGTGCGACGCGCCAGACCACTGTATACGTACAGCGACTCACCGAGGAAAAGTTTCACGGGATCTCGAGACAATTAATAAAGAAACGTGCGATGACATTCTTGAGTCACCGTAGGAATGAGCTCTTAGCATACCAAAACCATTGCTCGTGCAGTTACACTGAATTGAGTACCTCGTTCAAGGCGTGTTTTGGTTCAGTCAAACATCTATCACGCAGTCAATTTGTTGAATCTAAACATTTCATAAAACTCTCAGCTCCTTAAACTGGTGATTTCATAACACTTGCTGCACTGGAGAAAAAGTGCAATTCCAGTGTACATGTACAACCAATGCTTCTGGTGATGTTTGTTTTTCGTGAATGTTTAGGCATTAAGCAAGTCCGGATAGGTGGCGGCGGCACGCGTACTTACCACGCAGATACGTGGGTGGGCAGAAAGGTAGCTTCCGTACACGACCACGCCAACAACATCCGCACAGTGGGGCTGGGAGAGTTTGTTGCTGTCCTGAATGGCGTCGAATTCAGAACGAGACACAACGACTATGGTTTGCGCATGCCCAGCACGAAGAGCAAACAATGGGGTGCCGTTGAAGAAATACCATTCCCTGAAGTACCTTACGCTGTAAGTTGAATAAATTCAGTTGTCCGAATCTGAATTTGCAACTGTCATTCGGGTAATGTCGCTGAATAAATGGACCTATAATGACCATTTGTACAGCGACATTATCCTTAAGTTTGCCAGACATGCCAAAACGTCATATTCCAGGTCATACACATTATGTTATTTCCAGGTGACAAATACCGCCTCCTTTGTTACTTATCATGCGTATGGGGATTTCTTTACCGTACGACTATGGACCGATGGAGGGTAGAGCAATCGTTCTGCATTCATTTCCTTTCTCGATCAAGGATGAGTTTCCTCTGATTTTTGTCTCCTAACAGTGTGTTTTTACCAGGTTTTATATTTTGGTCGCTTAATTACGGTTGTCAGGGTTCATGGTTTCAGCCGTTTTATTGGTCACAACGCAAATAGCGACCTACATGTACAGCATATGTCCGGGCAGAATGCGACATTTCATGGCTGGTCAGTCAACTGCAGGCCCCATACATAATTTGGACAGATTCCGTGGTTGACATTTCATAAATATTGACCGATCCAGAGGGTGGTATCAGAACACATGGACCGACGTCCATATGACAAGATATTCTGAGGGATCAGTCTGTGTTATTACGCAACGTCTGATTTTCTCGTCTTACAGTATTTGATTAGCTTGCTGCGACCTACCGACATCATGCGCTTGCCTCGTTTATGGTTTCTACCGCGTGGGATTGGCCACGTGCCGGAAATGCTACCTGTACTGTACATAGCTGATGACTAAATTCTAGTCCAGGGAACCAGTGCATGGTTGCATGAAGCAGTCTCAATTAGGGACTCAACTAATGTTTCTAAATCTACTGCATATTTTTGGGCTTGTGAAAACACAGATAGTCTCTTCTTATGCTGCTCGAGTTAATTTTAGACGCTGATGCAAATCTAGACAGTTCTCTATGCTGAACGCTCACTATTGTCGAAATTAACTAGGGATCTTTTCATGCAACGCATCTAATTTAAGGACTAAGTCTCTAATCTTAATGACTTAATTAAGGGCTCAGTTTTTTGTTCTATTATTAAAGATGTCCTTATGGACGACGACTAACTCATAATAAAGATAAAGCAACAGAAAAATTTGACATCTGCGAACGCAGAAAATATGCAGAAAACTTACTAGTTGAGCCCTATTTGGGATTGATTCATGCAACGGGGCACGGATTCCTCCATAGGCCCTGGAATTGAGTCCACCCTTAAATTCTCGATTTTTTTCTGAAATATTTCAATAACTTTATTGCCTGCATCAGAGCTTTTACTCGTATCCATACTTTACCAAGTAAGGACATAGCCCTCGTGCGCTTATACAGTGCTCATTTTCATTTGCCCAGGTAAAAAAACAACCTACGGTGAAAGATCAAATTGCGGAAATGAAGGAGTGGTTCAAAGCGTGGAAGGATCAGGACTACAGCAAACGGGACTACAGAAAACACTTCAAACCAGTTCTCTGTTACCTTGAAGGTATGTTGAAGCTATTGAATTCTAATCAATCGTGTGTTACCATTCATACGAATTCCTAGGATAAACTAAGACCAACCAAAATTGCCTATGGAATTCTACATTTTTTAAAGCGTGCAATATTGGCGCCATCGCACGTGTCAATTCTCTAGAAAAGCTTGTCGGTCTCAGACCCAGATCGCCAAATTTTTTGAGAAAGCCTTTACCACTGAAGCTGCTACAGAACCACCTGCTGCAAAAAACTGTCAATCTTGACCAGGTAGGCAGGTAGACATAAGATTCTTGCGATTGAAGCAAGTGTGATTACATATTTAGCTTGTAATGCATGGCGACACCTCGAGAAATTTTGCGTAATTACCAGGTTTTCGGGTTTTCACAAAGCATGCCAGGCTCAATAAGTTGCTTTGACCCGGCTGGTAACTTACTGCACGTGACTTAGAAACACCTCCAAACACTAGCGAACTACAAATTCTTTCCAACCCTAGAAATGACACACACTGTAATGTGGAAAAGAAACAAGGTGAGATTAGATGTGTGTTCCGTGGATTCGAGAACGTCGAGAATTTCAAAATCACGCACGTCTGCGATATATCGCCATGTATTACAAGCGAAGTAGGTGCTCAGTTCATTGCGTCTACGGAACTCTGACAGATTCGTCAGGGTAGGTGGTTTGAGTCATTTTCAGAGAATGCAGATAGGACGTCCAAGAAATTTCAAAGATTAATTACATACATATATTTCCGATATCAAAGGTTATTTCGAATAGCATCTTTTCACTTGCTTTAACATAAACTCAAAATTATCGGCAATGCAAGTCTATGCAGCCAATCAACACCGCTTTTGGGTGTGATGATAGAATCGTATTATTTACATGTAGTTGAAAAAGCGGACGTTTGTTAGCAGGACGTTTTTTGTGAATTGAACAGTTAAAATGGACTCGATTCCAAATGCGAAAACTTCAACTTTTCATTAAGTCTTCATTTTCACGCACAAAACGCGTTTGCATGATCGCCAGGATTTGATGAATATATGATATCGTGGGTGATATTGGCACCCAAATATAATTTTTCAAACACTGAAACCCCGCACAGTGCTCGACACTAGTATCTTGACATAAACTCGCCAAATGTGACTTAGAGAAAATCTCAGGTCGCCAAATGAATTCTGAGGTCGCCAAACAGGAGGTCAAAAAAACCTCGTGTAGCGGTCATTGTTATTTAAAATCACGCGTAACATTTCTATTTCTCCCGTATACACGCCACCACTTCCTGTGGGTATTGCGATATACAATACCTTTAAGAGACGCATTGCGCGTCAGACTATCCAAAGCTGTTTGCTTCCGTCATTCAATAGAAATTTTCGTGTCTACCATCCGATCACTAAACAATGTTTACCGGGCGAGCTCATAATTTACACGGTTACGTTTTGGAGCTATATTTTAGTTTGCTAATCCAATCCCAATCCAATAGAATACCTGTTACGGAAAGCAGACTGCCAGAAACACTCGATAAGTGTGTCCGACGACTCCGCCTCCCTTCTTTTGTAATTTTAGCGCATGCTATATTAGACGCTGACTACCGTCTCTAGCTAGCCTGTAGAAACTGTGAAGGTCTATACTCCGGGAGCTTTTCGGCGAATTATGCATCACCCTGATTAAAACATCAAAGTAAGCTACCTGTTGCGCATGAATTACACATTAGGGGACTGTCAATGTCTCACATCCCTTCAAACTCAAAAAAATACTCCCGTTATCAAACTTTTCATTCGAGCAGTCCTTCGTTCTGTTCCCGAAATCGGAAACGGCCTTTTTACACCGCGCACGCTAGGAGATACAACGTCATACCACAAACCTCGCGCAGTGCTAT
The DNA here is from genome assembly GCA_002633005.1 of Phoronis australis. NCBI lineage: Eukaryota > Metazoa > Phoronida > Phoronidae > Phoronis > Phoronis australis. The sequence continues at coordinate 38,651 of NMRA01000653.1, read as the reverse complement.
TTTAATGTCTGTTCATATCAAAGCATTTTCTTTTAGTTTCAAATTTCAAAAAAGATCTGTCACCTGTTTAACACTTTGTCGATTTTTCTTCCCCACGGCAAAGCACGTCTCCTTATTTTGTATGGCAAGACATAGACGTAACATGTTCCCCTTACATGGAAAATCTGACGTCAAGGAACTGACTGTAAGCGCATGCGTGCATTTACCATAAGCGCGGGGAGAGATTAGAAATTCTGTGGTAACAACAGAGTGTTTCCTTCACGCGTACTTCAAAAACCGTGAGTTTTGTGATTGTTTTGGAAATATTGGCAGTCACAGGGAAAGTGGATTTCTCTATATTAGTCCTTGCGACATGGTATTTTCCTCAGGAATTGTTTAAAACATATTTTTGCTTCTTTAACCAATTTAAATATGTCTTTAAGAAACAGAGGTAAAGTTCATCTTGTATATAGTTTATTTATTTTTTGACATTTGTTATGGACCTTCGGAAAAATCACATCAATTTTAAATTTCTCGGTGTCCTTGAAGGCGCAAAAACATTGTTATAAGCCAAACGATATGTTTGAACTGTAGCTTCCTAAGTAGATATTCATGTCTATATGACAAACAAACACACGAGAAATCTGGTAGGTGACATGTGCACAGGCACTTTAGCATTTATCTTAAAATATCGCCTTCTTTGAACATAAATGTGTTAGAATGACTGCAGCTGACTTTCCATTGACCTTCGTGTCACGTTTTAGGCGCATGGACACTGTCAGGTGACAAGATTGAGGAGTCATTCACAAGTGACCGCCATTTTATCGACGCGAGCACGTGGTTTGAACTACAAGACAAGATAAGATACATGTCTTTCTCAGGTATTAACTATAGCACTTTACAGTTGCTAGAGCCCTGCTGGACATTTTCTATATGTGCGCACCAATCCGTTGGTGTGACTTGTAGCTCTTAAGACTATACCTGTACCATACATCGTGGTCACAGTACCTAGCCTGAATGTCAATCGGTACATGCCTTGTTCATAAAAAATGGACAGAAATCACAAGACACAAAAGTACCACTCATTTTGTTGAACAAACACAGAACGCGCGGTCGTGTTTGCCAACCTGTAGGTTACATACATGTACGTACCTGCTTTGATTCTTTTGTGTACACCTTCAGCTTTGTCATCCTTTTGGTATTTTTGTAATAGACTATGCTCACACACTGTGTTGTTCACATACGAGAACTTACATGGGGTAACTTGCAAACGTACTTTCATTTCATATAATCTGGGTAGAAAATAAATTTGAAATTAAGTGAGGTGATTAAGATCCTCTGAAAGGTACTGTTGATGGACCAAAGATTTATTAAAATAAAACAACAATAATGGATTGACTGAACTACTGTATTCTGATTTAATCACATCCTTTCTCAATTTCTCAATAGAAAACGGAAGTAAAGTGAAATGTATATATATATATATGTGTGTGTGTGTGTGTGTGTGTGTGTGTGTGTTTGTGTGTCTGTGTGTTCGATTTTGATCTCTATCAGCATATGATGGTTGAAAATCATAAAAATATCATCAACTTACCTGCAGTACATGCTCGGCTTTTCTTGAAGATTATCAATAACCTTACTTTCAAGGTTGCACATGTAAAAATCAGCAAAAAATGGTCCGAGGGGTGATCCCATGGATACATCATTGGTTTGTAAATACAGTTTGCCATCGATGTTTCTAAAAGGCACTTTTATAGTGCAATGTAGGAATACGGGGGAGCCATTGATACATGGCTAAACATTGAAGATATTATAATTTGTACAGTTTCGACAAGATGGACGTTAGTAAATAAACTTGCAACGTCAAGATATACAGGATAGGAATTTAGTGTTGCGTCAATAGATCTTAACAAATCTAAAAATTCATCACGAGATTTGACATTGTACTTATAAGGTAAGTATTGTTTAATAAGTTTATCTAATGTTTTAGCAATTTCATAGGTAGGGGTTAACACTTGAGAAAGGATGGCACTTAAAGGGTACCCTGGCTTATGTGTTTTATGGTTACCGTATAAGTATCGTTCTGAAAAATCACCCTTAACAATTTTGAAATACTTTTTGTCAACACTAGCTAGTGTAATGAAACGGTTTAGCTCTTTCTTAAGACTGTTTACGGTGTTACGATTTATACTCTCAAACTTTGACTTGTCAGCGAGGATATTATTCAGCTTCTCTTTGTACTCTTTCTCATTCATTGTGACATACGCAGTGGTCTTATCACACTTTCTAATAACAATGTCATCATTATCCCTCAGTTGCTTGGCGGCAATACAAAGTTCTTTGGTTAATATTCTTTTGGAATTTCTTTAATTTGCGTTGAAGGTCGAAAAAGTGGCAATGAAAATCTTGCTTACCTGCCCACAACATTATGGGACGTCAGCGATGAAGGTGTCCCATCTTACGCCCAGTGGAACTACCGCATCTTGTGCCAACCGCTTAAGGACGACATTCCTCTGAATAGATTCAGGGTTGTGAATGATCTCGGTGCCCGCATGGCGTTCGGTAGCTCGATGGCAAACCATCAGAATTCACGTGCTGCGCGATTCCAGCTCAACCCAAACAACAGGCCGTGGACGGACTCGGAGGGTTCATCGCAGTGAGTTGAGAGTTCATTTTCTAAAAATAAGCTATGACCAGTTCATGGCCTGCAGCCTTATCAAACCTACTCTGTACCTTTAGTAAATCAGCATTAAAGGCAAGTGATGTCAATGCAAGTGTTACCTGGAGAAAATACATGAAAATTAGACTCAGAACCAGTCTTCATGGACCCCTGCTTGATTGCAAATTAAGTAACATACTGGGTCTGTTTTCGTTGTCTTCATGGGTTTTGTTGTCACTTCTTTTTTTTGTCAGTGTCGAAATCGTTTAATTTTGCTGGAATACTTTGGATCCCCCGAAAAATCTAATCGAGATTTTATTACAGACTGCAAGGACATGGGATATGGTATTTTTTGCATCCGGATCAAGGATTTCTTAATGTTTATGACCCGGATCAAAGATCATAATTAGTTTAGAAGTATAACATACCAAAAGTCGGTTTAATTTGAAATTTAATTATACTCGAAACTCAAGCCAACCAACTTTAAGACATGGCTGCCCAGTTGCGTGTCGCCGAATTCCTGCGTTGACTAACGACACTTGACTGCAGTGAGTTACGGCCTAACGTAGGATACAGTGGTCAGCCAACAGATCAGTAGTTTAATGGAATCCACAAAAAATAAAACAAAGAGATGAGTCTTTCCTGTGTCACCGCGCCACCTATGTGGAAAAATGAACACTGGAAAAGAGGCTAAGGTGAATCTCAGCACAGTGGTAGAGAACAGTGGAGGAGCAACCATAGTCATGAACAGAGAGTGGAAAATTGGGCACAACAGTGGTCGAAGCCATGTGTTTCCTTAGGAGCTAAAGTCACTAAAGGCAATTTCACCTATTTGCAATCTTGGTAAACCTTGCCGTGACTATTCATTGTTCATTTTGCTGGTGCCGTAATTGCCTGACTTTTTCAACAGATATGGATTCATGGACACACTCATGGAACAGATACCAGGCAAAGACAACGCTGGTGCTAACTTGACTGATAACGCCATGGGAGACCCCGCTTATCATCTGAAAACTGATCAGCCCGTGAACGCAGGTAAGCTGTCAATCATTTTATCACCGTTCCCACTTCTGCCGTCAATAGCCTCGTTGTCAGTGGCATTCATCACCACCACTACCACTTTTCATAGCCAAAACTTCATTGTTTTTCAGGGGTAGAGGTGCTCTGAATGATTCCTTCTTTGTTAAAATATTTTCTTTGGGACAGTAGGGAGTATTGTTTCCAATTAGCTGCTTTTCATTGTTATAAAACTAATATTTGTTTGAAATGAAAATGGTCAATTAGAAGAGTCGTTACGATTAACCAAATTTGATTTGCCATGTTTAAGATAGTGTCGATGTAAACGTGCCACCTATTGTTACGATGTTTCAGCGTCCAGCGCGTTATTGCATTAGTTGGAGCCGGATACAATCTAAGTCTTGTGTTTCACGTTGTATTACCAGGGAACTAAGTAAAATGTATTTATTCCACTCCAAGGTTACTACCATCGCTACTTTAAGTCGTACAAGAAAGGAGCGATGGGACTGAAGACGCGTTCGCGCGGGTATGCCGACATGAACATGTGGGCTGCAATGACGACTCAGCCGAAGGTAAGCGCAAGGGTTGCAACTATGGAGTGCCCTTAGCGTCAGCGTGCGTAACGACTCCAAATGAACGTAGTTTTGACGGCTACAGGCATCTAGCCGTGCACGCGCTGAAAGCGTCAACCTCACGAGCCGTTAACATTTAACCAATTAGTACACGTGTTTATGTGTTTTAGCCTTAGGATAATAAACATGGATGTCTAAAATACTGGGGGTTTCTTTGGACATCTGACACCAGTAAACATTGTCTCGAGTAGACGGAGTGATTCCATCATAGTCGCTACAAGTTGACGTTAAAGACATTCCATAGAGAACGGGTGCTCTTGAAGTGGACGCGCGGGAAAAGTTCTTAGATTCGAATCCATTTATTGGTACAACGATCCGTATGTCCTAAAATACGCTATGCAGAGGCCCATTGATTCCCGGCCCGCCACCCGACAAATGGACCGTAATCTTCAAGACCCTGGATTCTACTTGTACAGTTAGGCTATTCAATTACAGTTTGTCTTTGTTCTTACGTCTGTGTCCCACAATAAAATGCACACAGGTTAGAAGATAGGCAGACAATAAAGTCAGAAATATGTGGCTGCCAAGAAAAATGCATACTGCGACCTACAGAACCCTCGTAGGTATCAACCGTCTAACCTCGAGTGCATACCTTCACCCAACTGTTGGGTTTTTACGTCTTAGCTTTCTAGGTCAGACCAACCTCATTTCTCGCTTGCAACCTGTCATTGAACGAGCTAGCGCAAATATGTCATCATGAGGAACACATCACAACAGTGCACTGACATATAATCCCATAGTAGGCTTATATCCAATACAAGCCTACCCGGGTATGAATCCTCCCCGCCGCTTGTAAAGCTCTCTAATGAGCCCATAGGATCATGTCAGAGCAAATACGTGAAAAAAATGCGAACCCTGTTTCTCGTGATAATGTTAGCATTGCCTTGCAGGTGGCGCCAATGAAGTATAGAGAATGCAAGCGAGGCAAGTGCACAGAGATCTCTCAACGTTGGACCTATGCCATACCGTTGGAAATCATATACTTGACGCCGCTCTACAAGTGGAATCCATACAATCTTGAATATAAGGTACATGTAGACAACCGACTATGATTTAATATGTAGCTATATATTGTTATATTTCGACAGGGAGTTACTGCAATTATAGTAGGAATTTTCTTGATGGCGACTCGTTACACATAACTGTACACTTTGCTTATTTACGTTGATCATACATATGCATTGCAAAGCAGTGGCAAGGTGGCCATGCCCCCGTCCCGTAAAGATATCTCATGTACCATTAGGCAGTTCGTGGGTGCAAATGTCTGACTGGCAAAATCCTGGTTAATAATCTGCTCTGCTGCCCGCCCCTGCAATGTTTTTAGACAACAAAGTTCTTCTGTTGATATTTTAACGCTGACAGCAAAACAGCGGCGATATACCCCCTATAATTTAAAAAATCGAGTTCTTGTTCAAGAGTCTTAGTATCAACGTGAAACATTATCCGTGGAGTTGCCATGTGGCGCTTGGGTACAACTTGAGAACCAAATACTCTTTTCTAGAGTTAAAGCTAAAGTACATGAAGAACTGAAAAAATCGAAACAAATCTGGATGTCAAGCTCGTAGATTACCTTTTGTCACTTGCCTCTTTTGAGTAGTTCTCACACTCAACACCTTCCCAGCAGTGGTTATGTATCGTTGTCGTTCGATTCGCATTTTATACCATTAAACGACTGGACTTTCTTATTCAAAAGTTCTTTGTAAGTAGGCCCAATCTCTTAAGAGATCTGTTCTATGCACAGAAGACATTTGTGTTGATGAATGACCATCTGAAACGTCGTCTGTACCTCCCTCTAAAGGACAGGAATTCGAAACAGATTAATCATAAACGATTAGTAGTGTATAAAAGTTAGATTTGAAGATCGGGTTTCCTCCTAAGACAAGCTGATATATTAGTTAAAATTGAATGTTGGTATACTACTTCAAGGGAGTCTACAACAAAAAGTCTAAGACCATCGAGACCGTGTATGCTGGTGGTCCGACGAGCAAAGGCGGTAGACGTAATGGGGAGTTGAAGCCCGAACTTGCCTACAACGGAACTCACAGTAAACTGCACATCATCACCCCAGACGAGTTCTACAGCGGTAAAGAGGTAATAGAGGGAATGTGGTTCAATACCGTTCGCTGGTTATCAAATACTGGAATGGTCAAAAAGCCGCCTCCCCTATGCACAAACACAAACACATTTGAGAGGCCTCCTCTTGGCCGCAAAGTCACTTCCTTTCGGTGATATGGGTAAAACTTTTGTTTTGCATGTTTACTTTATAAGTGGTAACTGGTGTAGAGCTTAGGCTTCTTAAACCAGACAGGAAATCATATAGATCGTGGAAACATATACTGTTGCCAGATAAAGGTTAATGCTGATTCTGGGGGCTCCGAGATCATGTAAACTTGTTATTACCTTCTAAATCCCACTGAGATGTACATGCGAGACATAAATTCCTCCCCACGTGAAATCCGATCCTATCTGTGTGTGCGACTCTTGCAGCTTTTGAAAGATCCTGCCGACACAACACGTGGTGGCGCATATGGCGTGTTGGATCGCCAAGGTAACTTGCGAGCTGTCAGAGCCGCCGGTACAAGAGCTATGTTACCAAACATTCCTGGCGTGGGTTCACTGAGGACAAGATATCCCATCATGCCGGTGTACGCAGAAGGTAAGAAAAGTTCAAACTGTGTAGTTTATTGATATGATGCACACCTGAAGTATAGAGGTTTTTGGGCTCTAAATGCGTCAGACAACTGTTCTATTTGAAATCAACGTTCAACTAGCATTCATGTAGAGTACATCTTTGTAAGAGATAAAGACATTTTTGTTTTTTAACAGTGTTTTACGGTGTATCATGGTTGAATTTTTAAACCATGTCTTGATATAAAGTTAGGAACTGACACGATGAGTGTTGGTTAACATATCGTCTGACAGATTTTTCTCACAAAACTGAAATCGTTTGCCATTGATGTTTCTTTCAGGCAGTGCTATATGGAAGGAAATTGACGCTTTGAAGGACGTTGTCATGGATCTTTCTCGCTACGGCCATATGCTTTATAAAGCGCCTACTTTCACATCCGGGCAGAAGTTTAATGGAACTGACGTAAGAAAAAAGACAAACTATATAACTGTGACTTGCGTATTACAAGTGACAAAACAACTAAAGTAGCGGCTTCCATATATCTCACTGAGGTCATGGGAAAACACAGATGTCTTGTTGTGAAAGAATGAACTTCTTTTAAATCATGAATTATATCAGTACATTGAACATGTTTACTGAAGTTTGGTTGGTCTCTACTGGTGTTTATTTACCTTATGTCAAGGGAAAGTACCTGTCCCACCTTTGGGCTAGAGGCAGGAGTGTCGACTGGCGATAAGAAGCAGCCACTGAAAATGCATGGTTTGTTAGACAGTATCCAGACACTTTTTAAACCTTTGATCTTATCGGATTAGTTAGGATAAGTTACTAGGCTGTATATTCTGGAGGGCTTATATGATTTTGAAGACTTTTGCTTGGAAAAGAAAACCTACTAGGCGTTTAAGTTTCAGTAACCCCGGTACCGCGACAATATAACCATTGCAAAAGATTACACCAAGTATCACATTTCGGCACATTTTTCTTCCCGCTAGGATTCGCTAACTTATGAGCTTCCTGTGACTGTGAGAGATCCTCCTGGTGAGCATTCGCATCTGTTGTCTTTGTCACCTGACGACATCAAAGATTTGAGGGCGAGAAAGCGAGTAACTGTTACGACGACCATCGACAACGGGCATGCTCACTCCCTAACACTTGCTTACAATAGAAGGAAAGGGTACGTTGTGGTGTTGTGCGATGGCTCGAAAAAATGCTGGGATGGACACGGAGATGTACTAAAGAAGGCAGATCAGTAACTGAAATGTTTGACATTACTTATAACCTGTTCTTCAACAGTTGTTCAATTTTGCCATGTCAGTTTGAAAATGTTTGGAATATATTGTAAAAGATCGTTTCGGGAGTGACCACACTGTCGATGAAATATATGTCTCCTAAACTCCTCGTTTGTTGATCTTTTTAATGTTCACTCCACAGGTTTAAGCCAATTTGGTGGAGGACTGTCTAAGGTACCAGAAAGTCGTAGATGTAACCGCTCTTAAATCGATGGTACATTAATTGTTTTACAAATCAGACAAAAGAGAACACGTAACATTCCAGAATTCAGTAGACCGTGAGACAACAGATTGCACTTTCGCCAAAAATCAGCGCTTACGAAACGAAAACGGTTAATCCCACAACTCAAATGTTCTACCTCACCGACCAAGTACTTCGGTGGTCGCCATTTTGCTAAGGCCAGACAGGCCGCTGCCACACATTTCGCTTTTCATTAGGTGTTCAGAGCTTTTTTAAAAGGAAGTACGTAAACAGAAAGCACTCCAGTTCTGGTAGATGTTAGCACGAAGCTGAATGATAGAAAAGATAACAGGCGCGTGACAAAGTGATGTTTTACGTCATTATCCGACTGCAAATGAACCGACCACATGCATTCCACAAGTAATAATTTATCAATTTAATAGCAGATATAGACAGCCGTATGAAATGCAAAACGTTACACACTGAAAAGAATTGTTTATACAAGATTATGTATGCGGAACCGCAATCTCGCCATGCTTTCAAAATAAACTGGGGTCAATTTAGAAAAACGTGGGTATTGGTGGGTTGACATATACATGAACGTCTTCAAGCCGATAGTGAGCCAATTTGAAAACCACAATGCGTCAAAATACTTCTGCGAAATTTATGCGAGACACACACATATCGATATGAACAGTATTGCCTACTGTCAAATGACACAAACCTACAATGAATTACTGGCAGTGTTCAGTCGTAATCGTGAAACGTCGGCTGCATAACACTTATACTATGGATAGCAATCAAATCTCTGTATGTTTCAAAACACTTTAGTCCACATTTTTTCGAAAACCTTTGGCTAACAAATACCCCCCAATACTGGGAAGCAGGCGAGGCAATGACAGAATGCTGACTGGTTGCGTTTTACACTTTGACTTTCTCTGGCTACGGTAGGGCGTTAAAGTAAAACGCACCTAGTGCAAGTAACTCATACAAACGGAAAAGAAACGTGGCTGGCTTTTTCAAAACTCCAAAACAATCTCGTGGCTCTTCAATACAATTGACCTATTGTAAGCTCAGCCTCCTTGCGAAAAGTCACGTGACACCCGACAAAAAAGCAAGATGTCAGAGGCAAATACACAGTCGATAAACTACGTTCTTGTTGTAATTGATGGGTGCACTTTCCGAAAACGTTTTGACAAAGATAACAAGGCAGTATTTTTCATTTGAGAATCACACGTTCATGACTTGGGATTTTGTAAAGCTGCGACGATAGAAAAAACTGTTCAAGGAAAGTATCTCTGAGCCAGCAAATATCTGAAGAACCCCGTGTGAAAATTGACAAGACCACAGATCCGATATGTCCATGTAATGCTGGGTATTTACCTTAAAGTCGAATTATCTGTACGATGGCATAGATTTCAGGATATTTCGAGCAAAATCAGTGAAGATCCGCCAATTTTTTTATCCTGCCGTCTGCTAAATTCCGCCAAAAGAAAAGTAGGTCACAACTGATTGTGTTCTCCAAGTAAAGTAGGTCTAGTCGATAGCATTGTTTATACTTTTCTGATCTTCGAGCGAAATATTTTGATTAAAAAATCAGGTCGGTGGCTCAGGCACATACTCATCTTATCCTAGGCAACTGAGCAGTTAGTTCTGGTTGGTCTAGGGCTGTGTGCAAAAGTCAAATTTACGCATGGAATTGGCCGTAATTTAGTGGACCATAAAGACATTTAAGTTCAAGATAGTTTGCATTTAATTTTAAACTTGGCATGGTCACTAAGCTGTGCTATGGTAACAAAAGATGACGAGTCTGGTGTAGTGGCAAAACGTGGTCATTGACAAAAGTAACTAAAATATTTTTAAAGCTTCATAAATCCACGTATCGCGTTTGAGCAATTACAAAATGAGCTCTCCTTAACTCTACAGGCGCAGTGTATACTAGAAATTCTCATCAAAAAGTTACTCAACTGTTCATTTTTTCGTGACAGCAGCTCGAAAAAAGCTTTGGGTTCAGTAATTTAGCGCCCTCCCAGCATATGTGCGATCGAATCTATCAATTGTGGTGAGAACGCCCGCTTACAGGTATACGAATAACAAAAATGTACCTTTGCTAGGAAACAGAACGATGTCTAATGTAGGTGGAAATAAAGGAAAATAATAAAAATGTCCTTAAAAGCAACTTTCCGGGGACTACCGCTAGACTAGTGCTGGGATCCAGCAGAAGCCGAGACAGAGTGAAACTCCGGAGTCAAAATCAGTTAGGTCAACAGTATAGCCTCCAAGCTGAAAAGTACGTATCTTGGAACTAGTATATTTGTGATTAACCTTTGAGCAATCCAGCAACATTGTTAAGTTTAGCTGCCCGTGTGCGGTCTGGTCATCCACACAGTTTAATCCATCGTTTACACAGTCGACAATACTTTTCGACTCAGGGAATGCCCAAAAAATGACGGGAAATTCTTAGCGAGACGTATAACGGCTGTCAGATCTACACACGCCATATCAATACCGTTTCGCTATTCCAATCTCACAATTTTTTAGCTATAGACTAAAATAAGCTTTACCGACAACGACATTGTTTGTCGGGTAAAATGGTGGTTTAGAAACGCAGACGAAGATGTGTCGAGAATGCTGCGATGTGGTTGGTTAGTTACTAGTCCAGTCATTCTAGGGGTCCAGAGGGCCCAACCTAGAAAAAATTGCAACAGTTTTTTTGCATAAATGGCATCTTCGAACATCCCTTGGTGTCAGAAAAAAAATCTACCGAAATCGGAGTGGCGGAAGTCGGTTTTTCAACATGGCGGTCAAAATGGCCGACAAAACCGGTGTTTACTGTTTTCTGGCATATTACTCTTATGTAACAGCTAAAAATAAAACAATAAAGTTTGTCATTGATTACATACTTTTTATAACAAGATTACCAATCAAAACATGCCAATTTTCCTTAAAATAAAACCAATATGGCCGACAAAATGGCGGCCGAATCGGCAATTTAGTACATGTTGCAAGATTTCTTTTTACATTTGCCCTGAAAATGGCAAAAGTTTTATTCTTTTGTAAGTTAGACAATTGAAAATATCTGGACCTTACAATTGGTCACTGGTTTGCGAGAAAAAAATCAATATGGCTGACAAAATGTCCGCCAAAATGGCTACCAATTCACAAACCCCAATTTACCGCATTTACGTTCTGCAGACTTTGTCTGTAACCTGATATGCATTTACACAAAAAAATTTTACAATCTACAGTTAGGGTTAATGAGTTGATTGTTTTTATAATTTGTTTTTAAGATTTAGATGCTAAATGTGGAATTTTAATCACATTTTATATTATATAACATAAAAGTTGGTGTGTTTTTCAGAAAAGGCTTTAGTTAAATTTTCATAATAACTTTCACAAACTCAAATATTTTTCTGTAAAATATATTCATTTGAGGTATCAAAAATAATATTTGTTAGAAAAATATGTTATTCTGGTGGATTTATTGGCTTATTCATTACACAAACCCTTACTAAAATTGGGCAGGAAGTGGCTTTCTTCTCTGCTATTGGAGATATTATTAGTTGTTCCCAAGCATCGATTTCATCTGGTGCTGGCATGTATTGAGAATTTGGCTGCTGATTCCCCTTGAATTTGATGAAAAGCAAATACGATTGTGTAACAAAAAGTTATTAATTAAAATTTAACAGTTATGACTCACTTTAACGTGCATGTTTTTTATGAACATAGGTAACTGATTTTAGAGGAAATTAGTGCCAGCAAACAAAACGACTGTCACAGTGATCCGCAGTCACTTGTTTTTAGCCAGGCTTTTAAGATTTCATACTGAGATGAGCTTTCTGGGATGTATTGGATATGTAATGTCAGGCACAGGGCTTCAAGAAGTTCTTGAGACGGTGCATGCATTAAACAGTGTGATCCTTATGTTAAATGGAAAAATTGTGGATAGAGCAGTGAGGGGGCATATGCTAGTAGACTCAGCACTGAATGCTACATGTATCATAAAAGCCGGAACATTCAACATCCCACGTCCAAACATTGACAGATCAAGTAACGCCAATCCAAAACCAATGAAGAAAGAAATTCAGGTTCTTCAGAAATTCCAGGAGTCCGAAACGTCACCAACACAGAACACACAGATTCCATGCCAAGAGGTAGAGCAGTTCAATGCTTGTACACAAATTTTGGCTCGTCAAAATATGGAGACAGATGCTTCAGACATCCCAGACATCCCAACTGATCACATAAATAGATGTATACTCTGGGGCATGCCATGCCTAGCCAGTGTCTTCCGATTCTGAACCTTGGATTACAGTGGAAAGCCCTCACGAGAGTTCACTTTTGGCTTCCAACCTACTGCCATTGGTATATTCAAACACGACTGAATCAGAGTATAGGTCTTCAGAATTCGCAGAGACAGAGAATAGTTCATTAGAAGAATCAATGGCCAATGATATTCTTCATGAAGATTTGAGAGCTGGTCTGAAGCAGTATGACGATCTTATTGCTGACATGACGTCTGCATGTGCGATGATGTATGCTCGTCGGAGTGTCTTGTGGGTATCCATAAAAATTGAAGCACATAAATCAGACTTGTCCTTGCAAAGTCGAATCATTAGTCTTTGGCTACAGTATATGAAGATGATTGACATCCTTCGACATTTTTAAAAGCAGAAATAAAGTCAGATTGGGAGCATCACTTAAAAGCAGTTTCTGAAGTGCTGCCTTACTTTGTAGCTGCTGGTCACAACTCTTATGCAAAATCTTCATACATATACTTGCAGCAGACGTAGCAACTCGAAGACACCTGTCCAGACGTCTACGGCCAACACACCATAAGACAAAGTGACAGATTCTGGGCAGGCTTGTCATAATGAGATATGATCTTGTAATTGAACAAACGCTCATGAAAAGTATTAAAACAACAGGAGGTTTAACTAGAGGTTGCGAAATGGGAGATACACAGAGTGCACAGTGGCTGCTTTCCTTGCCGGCATGCTCAAGTATAAATGGTGCCATGCAGACTGTGACAAACTTGAGTTGTGAAACAAGTCAACAGCATAAAGAATGTACCCATGCAAGACAGTCGCGTGACGACAAAGACATCCGCAGCCCTGTTGAATTCCTTCAGAACAGTAATCCATTTTAAAGAGAAACATTACAGAACATCGCCACTGGTGTGACTGCAGGCACATGCGTCAGTGCCGAAAATGCAAGAGAAGTGGGGAAGGCGGTTCGCTTGTCTATGGGGGGTCAAGTGTGAAAGACTTCACATTCAGAAAGAAAGACAAGGTTGTGGCAATGTCAAGTCAATCAGTTCATGCTGCTAAAAGTGGATCCATGACTGCTATTTCAGCAAATCCTGACAGCTGCAAAAGACAGCAGTGAAAGTTCATCAAGCCTTTTGAAGTTTGAGCTGTGTGTTGGTTCCCCTGCTCTAGTTGATACATCTGGTCTTCCCAAAATCGCTAATAAATCAATATGAGCTGATGCAATCTGGTCCAGTGGGGGATTACCTGAGGATTTCAATTTCCAGAAAACACGGTGATGCATGTAATCGACGGCTGTTCTCTCCTTCACCGTATTCCATGGGCTGGAGGTGCAATGTTTCAGTCATTTGGTAAAGCTTATGTGGATTACATCAGCAAGTGCACCCAGCCTACTGTTGTTTTTGATGGTTACTGAGATGGACCATCAACTAAAGATGTCTCTCATATTCTAAGACTGGGTGGGGTGGTTGGAAATGAAGTTCACTTCAATGGTGACATGGTGATCAAGTAAAAAAGGTCATTTTTGGCAAAGAGCAAAAACAAACAACGATTCATTCACTTCTTGTCAAGTTTGCTAGGAAATGCTGGTTGCACAGTGGTACAAGCTCAAAGTGATGCAGAGGTTTTAATTGTAGAAACAGCAGTAGAGAACGCAGCACAAGGTCCAACTACACTTATTGCAGACGATACAGACTTGGTTCTTTTGCGTTACCATGCTACTTCAGAAGAAATTCCAATGTTCATGAAATTTGACAAGAGGCACCAAAGCAAAAGGAGAGTCTGGGTAATCAAGGAACTACAGTTGTATCTTGGTGCCAAAACTTGCGCAGTTTTGCCATTTGCGCATGCAATAGGTGGTTGCAACACAACATTACAGCTGTTCGGTATTAGCAAAGGCTCTCCCATTCAAGAAACTGCGTGATCGAGAATTCTGCAAAAACTCTAGTAAGATTGTTCACTAGACACATGCAGCTGAAGCAAGACATATTTGAAGCTGATAAGAGTTGTATCAGTGCTTGATGGTGGTACTGGCTCTGGAAATTTGGATGACTTGCGATACAGGCGACTTGTGGATGAGGTGTCAGACTAGCCACAGTCCAACTTTCTTCAGTAGCTAAATTCCATGCTGCCGGGACATATTATCAAGAGCAAGAGCGGTCAAGTTTCCGTGGCAGTGGCCTAGACTCGCTGTATTGGGGATGGATGCTGGCAGGTGCAAAATTCATTCCCACGACGACGTACCAGTCAGCAGCACCAGAGAACCTGGTGAAAGTAGTGAGATGTTCGTGTAAGACCAACTGCAGTTCCAAGAGATGTACTTGCAAGAAGTTAGGATTGCCGTACTCGGTTGCATGTGGAGAATGCCGGGGTTTTAGCTGCATCAATTCATTCTCAGTTGACAGAGATTAGTTGTGTAAATACTGGTTCATTATGTATAGATTCACTAGCATTTACAACTAATTGTAAGTGACATAGACAGTGTGGATAGTAGATCACTGAATTAATTGCAGAGAGTTATTTTCAATACTGCACATTTATTTCAGGAGGAGAATGATCCTTCAGTCCAGGCAAACCTGATGTTTTTGACCCAAATAAGTTATTCGTTAAACCATCTTGAAAATGGTAGTAGTAATCATCAAGAGCCAGACAAAACTTATTGTAATGGACATGCTGACCTAAAAAAAAAAACTCAGGATATGGCGTGTCTCTGGAATCTGAAGTTCTCACACGACGCAATTTATATGGTGGCCATCTTAGAAAATGGTGGAAGTAATCATTAGAGCCTAAACGCAATGAGTTTGAAAGGATTAGTCGACCCAGAAAACCTATGATACAATGTTTGAAGCAAGACGCACTAATCTGTTTGTGCGAAGTTAAGCGATTAGAAATAGTTATGGAGGCCATCTTGGAAAATGGCTGATGGTGTCACAACAGCCATGAAAAACGTTTCCAATGAATTTGTTGACCCACAAAAGATAGGTAAACCTTTTTGAATTCTTACTCTATCACATTCCACTCTCGATTTATAATGATCATCTTCAAATCTGGCGGCCATTTTGTCCGCCATCATGGAAATGGAAGTAATCATTAGTGCCAAATTCAATGTGTCTCAATGGATTAGACGACCCAGAAAACCTATATTGCGACGTTTGAAGCTAGACGACACACTAATCTGTTCGTGCGAAGTTGTGTGACTCAAGAAGATTTGGCGGCCATCTTGGAAAATGGCTAACGGTGTCACCACAGCCAGGCAAAACCATTTCCAATGCATTTGTTTACCCACAAAACATAAGTAAACCTTTTTTGAATTTTTACTCTATCACATTCCACTCTTGAGTTATATTGAGCACCAGAAAATCTGGCGGCCATTTTGTCCGCCATCTTGAAAAACCAACTTCCGCCACTCCGATTCCGGTAGACTTTTTTCCCACTAAGTGGTGTGAAAGGATACGATTTATGCAATAAAACCTTCTGTTGCAATTTTCCGGGTTATCCGTAGAATGACTGGACTATACATGTAAGCCGTCAGTCATAAGCCGGGCGACAAAAGAGTGATAGCATGCAGAGGTCTCATTCCCAAGTCTTCCACCATTACTTGCTTATCCAAGTGCAGTAACATACTGCCATCTATTAGCTCTGAACGCCGGAACTCATCAGTTTATTCTTGGAGACCGAAAGTATTCAAGAGAAGGCAAACTTGACCCACACCCATAGAACGAATCTTCATCGAACTCGTGCCACTTTTGGGATCATAACCCTCGAGATCCTAGTCTGCTGAGCTCTCACAATGAGCCGAGTGTCAAATTGATGATGGCGGAAAGTAAGCATTTTGGAAAGTACCTGATAACAGTAAAACTTTTCAAATAAACACACACAAATCAGGAACCCCAACTGGGACTCGAAACAAATGAGTTAAGTATCGATGCACAAAGCGACGAGGTTTATCCGGATTTTCCTTCTGTGTCATTGTGATGCATCTCTTACCATGTAAATGGATACACACAACCGCCGTCAAGAATCTCGAAGCCGTCACTGTACGAGTAACCGACTGGTGATAAAGTTGGCAAAAATCTGAATTCAAAGTCGATCGATTAATTGAAATTTGAGTAAAAGTTTGACAAAACCAACAATACAAACCAATTTCTATCTACCTAGTGAACATATGGATACTGAAATTATGATTCTGAGTTAAAAATTAAAGAAGTTAGGGTGGTTTAAAATGGGACCGCTTTTTCTGTTTAGTGCCGAAAACGTCCCAGTCATTACTACAGCAAAACGAGAATAATTGACTTTACAACTGAACACACGGATATAACTCCTAAAATTAAAAAGAATCAAATCGCAAGAAAGACAGTTTCCACCGTGTTTGTAACAAAACAGACGTGTGTATTCAATTTCTCACCAAATCCCTTTCAGTCCGGATGCGTTCCTCCATGTAAAGTTGCTGTAAGATGGTTTGTCTGGCTAGAGATTTGATCACACCCGTCTTCGAGAAGTTCTCAGCATTCTGCGCTGAAGTAGACGACACTACGACCACAAGGGCGACAAGAAGAGCATAGAACCTTCATCTAAATGCGATACAATATTAGGAGACTGAAAAGCTGTATTCCACCTTATTTAACTGGCTAAAGACAAAAAATGGATTTAAACCTTTTACTTACTCTCATAAAATTGGTCTAATTACATTCCTTACTATGATTGGATTCTCATTTCTATGAACTCAACCCACAGGTAATGAATATACTGTATATGCACCACTCACAATTTCAAGTTTAGCCATCCCCAATAAAGTCTCGAGCGTTTTTTGGGACACCGATGGTTTCACCGTTTATAATGGTAACGAAATGGAATCCTCACTGCAAGGAACATTACGAGACTGGTTGTATTGGTATTCAATGCCGAACACGATTTTGTTTTTAGCCAGCAAGGCAAAATGTAACTTTAAATATTATTCGTTAAAATTGTGTCCGTTAACGTCATTTGCGTCATTTAGATAGACACTTTGCTATAGACGATGGTAGTCAATAGCGGAATGAGTAAAAGTTAATCCGTCCGGATTGGGATGCAAACAACTTCAAAATTTATCCCCTGAATAAATTGTTAGGAGGGGGCAATTAGTACATTGTTCAGACTCGTGCGTTGTCATTGCTGCTATCCAAATTTTATGCAAACGAGCTCAGAAATTGACCTCGATGTTGCTTTGATTCCATTTCAGGATTCGGTTGTACCTCATTGTCTCGCTTTGTTGAAACATTTTTGTTTAAAAATATGAGGGTATCAGTCTGCACAAATTAGATTCATTTTGCCGAAATATCTTGAAATTCATCAACAAACGGTGGAAGACGAAAAAAATAAACGGAATAAAAATGAACTCTTGTAAGAAGTGAAACTATGGTGGCGGAAGTGACATTTTCACAAAATTGCAAAAATCTAAACTTTGAGCTATGGTTTTCAAAAGGGAAACGATTGTCCACCCGCCCATGTTCTCGTGTCGCATACGTTTACAACGACACACATTCCGTTGTGAGATGATCCTATCTGTCGCACGTATTACTTAATACCGCAGTGAAATGTAACTGGATCTTACAGGATATGCATGCAATTAGCGAATACGTGAGCTTAGTTTTTGCAGGTTTTTACGTTACGCCTGTGGAAGATATTGTCTGAAGTCTTTCTTCTGCAGAATATTAGCACAGAGCAATATTTTTTTAAATCCTAAGTTTCGTCAGTGAAAGTGATTTTAAACTACTGAGACTCGTAGTGAACAGTGGTAGGAAAAATACATTCACCGATGTTTAGTACAATCTTCTGAAAGCCTTGAAACGAGCGTACTTCCAAATTCGACCATAGACTGTGTTTGGAGAGGTAAACTCACCATTCTTAATTATGTGCACAATTTAATACAATGTGTAAGGCACTTTCAAAACGTTTGTGCACTGAAATTCAAATGGAAGCCAACAGCATTGTTATTGTCTAGAACATTTGCTCACAATTCCTCAATTACAAACCAAACCCTACCTGGATATATAATCATAGGCGTAGGTCGTGACAGCTTATCTGTGGATGTTGATATAAGCCACGTGACCAGATGTCAGTTCTCACGGCGCATGTGTTCCGATCTGGTTACATTTGGATTAGAACTAACTTTACTCGATAATGACGAGCGTAATGGTAGTAGAGAAAGCGAAAACAACGATGGTGGCCAACATGCTCATGATTTAGCGTGACTTAATTTTTTCATTGACAAATCTGAAGAAAATCTCTAACACGCGCAAGTGTGTCATATACATGTGCACGCACAAACTGAACTTCATTTGTAGGCAAGATCCCATTCTTTATGGCTGAGAATTTTAATTCGCAGAATAATGTTAACACACTCACGGATGATATTAAGTAGGAACATCTTACTAAATACTGAGAAAAACTAGACATATATAACACCAGAGCAAATTCTACGTGCTAGGAACCAGTTCTTACAAGTAAGTGTCACAATAGTTCATTGTCTTTAGACTAAACACGGAATGTACGGACGGATGAGCCCCGTGTTTGACGAAATCAGTCCAAGGTTTAAAATTATTAAATCAGTCTACAACTCGAAGCCAAAGGGAAAAGAAACTTAGTTTGCATGTGAGCAGGCTAGAGTTATAGTTGGCCTACAGCATCTGAAAGAACGCGCAGTCTCGAATTTTTTCGAGTCCTCGCCACGCCCAATTCTGTAGTAGGCACGTGTGACTTTGCATGTATGACGGCGACGCCCCTGAAATTTAATCACAATTATCAAAATTCAGTGTTATGATGGGCGGCTGCGATTGTGTGGGATCACGCTCGCATGACGCTTTATTGCAGGGAACATGTTGGAGAGCTATCATTCGGAGGGCGAAAGGTGAGAGAAGAGCTTGTTTTCTTGGCAACTGCGGGAGCATGTTTTTATAGGACTTTAACCGACCGTTTCCGTTTTTGCTTTCCACAAATACGAAATTTTGCATCGCCTTCAGTAAAATTAGGAGTTAGTTTATCGCATTTGACTTTCAAATAACCTCCTTATTTTTTATCAAACGACATACAAAACGAGATTTTAAAAAGTAGCTTTTTCCAGATTTCACGCATGTAATGCTCCCATATTAATGGTTTCAATTGTAGATGTCGCTCTCAATCCTGGCATTTGTCATTGCTCTGGTGGGCATGTGCTCACCGGCGGCCATAAGCAAGAATGACGTGGACAAGAAACAGACGGACGTCATCAAGTCTCTAGCACGCCAATTGATTCTGCAACAACTTGCCATCGAAGAAAGAATACGATCAGAGGGCGACTCAGGTTATTTATGAAAACAATTCCCAACTTATCTGAGCATAAAAATTTAGTTGAAGTAATAGGTACAAACTAACAGCTTTTCCTTTTACTCTTTCAAATCTCGAAAATAAAGTGAAAACAGAACCACGAGCTGCTTAGTTTTATGTCGATTCGTTACATACAGTGTAAATTCAATAGAAAAAAAAGCGTGTGCGTATAAGAACTTCATTCCCTAGACCGTGGGCGGTGCTGCACTGAACAAGTGGGGCTAGATAGGGGACTGGGGGAGGGTTGTAGCCCCCCAGTCCCCTATGGTACGCCGCTCATGCATATGCGTATGAAAAGTTCGTTTCCATTGATAACCTATTTTGTTATAAAGAGTTTAAAATCTTTTGAACACAACCCATGGCCTTGTTTCTTTTAAAACTAACTTTAGGGACCCAGAAAGAAATTTGATTTCATACTCCCCCACTTCGCAGGTTTGAAGAAACGTTTAGCCAAGTAATGAGCGTTCCACAGTCTGGAAGCATTTACAGAAACAATCTAAATAACACTGAAACAGTGACATATAATTACCTTTTAAAATAGTTGTGTGGAGTGTCAGGTCAAATTTCTGTCTTAATTCTCGAGCCACCGTTCGTGAAACTGACCCCTTGACATTAGAACGAAGATGGAAATGTTTCGACATGACAAAGATGACATCGCGCATTCTTTTTTATGTATCTCAGGATCTTGAGATTCCGACTTAATTATCTTGGGACATCAGGAGCTCGAAATCGTGGCATATTTATTTCGGGACCGCGAGATCCCAATCTTATTTATTTTGGAATCACGAGAGGCCCGGCGTAATTATCTTGACATATCTCGATTCTATCAACACAGTCTGTTTTCATATCTCAGCGTTCTTAACTAGTAAATCATGGTTTTCACAACGAATACTCGAACTAGTTGGAATAAACATTCGTTGCAAACTAAACTGAATTCATGGCCAGGGGCGTCGAGAGGAGGTGGACAGGAGGGCCCACAACCCCAAGACACGTGGCAGTGAAGGGGGCCCGTCGGTGATGAAAAAAACGTCGCAACAAAAAATAAACGTTCAAAACGTTTGAGCCGGTCACCTCAGTTGGACTAGGACAAAAACTCAGAAACCCGCGAATGGCCCTCAAAAACTGATGGAAACAGTTTAAAATTGCTGCGTACTTCAGTGGCGGATCTAGGATATCACAAGGGGGGGCCCAACATTTTGTCCGGCTGGAAGCATTTGCGCAAACTGAACCACGATTGTAGATGCGCATAG
>NMRA01000653.1:0-16783 GCA_002633005.1 Phoronis australis | reverse complement strand
CCGGGCCCCCTGGGCCCCCCCCCTAAATCCGCCTATGTACTTGTGTCTCACTGTTGAATCTGTTAAAGGAAGAGACGATGTAGATCACGAATTTTCTTGCACAACAGCATATACATGTAATTTGGGCTGCAGGCAAGTTCTGTCAGATAATAAATGTTCTCCAGGTAAACTAAGATTTCGGCGTCATCCTTACCGAAATGTTGTTGAGCTTGTACCACTCCAACAAAACTGTAATAATAAAGCTGGCGGTTCCTCCTTACATTGTACTTCAAAAATAATTCTACGCAAGTGCGTCTCCTTAAAACCCCATTGTTCTGAGCCATGACACCCTGATGTGCATTTCATTTTATCAAATAATTCAAATGGCTGTTGTACCAGAAAAGTTTCAACATTTAACGTAATAAGATAAATAATTCACCTTTCAACGTGCACATGCGATCCTATCTGGCGTGAAACCCGATATAACGCTTGTGGTCTCAACGAAGAAAAGTAAGTGACAATAATAAAGCAAGTCATATTATTCAACTTCAACATGTTTCGAAGTCTCAAACATCATCATCAGGACAAGTAATCAGGGCCATCCTCAATCTTAACCCACACAATCAGTAGAGATGTTAGGAAGCAATATTACTGCAACAAAACATCAATGACAACGCTTTTGCTTAGAACTTCCATCTGCCAACAGATCAGATAACATGATTTGACGAATAACACTAAACGTACCGAGAATGGCGTGGATGAAGTAATATCCCACGACAAATTATTCTTCGTATCGCGGAATAATGTCGAGTGGGATATTACTTCATCTACGTCAATCAGGGTACGTTTTGTGTTTATTCCCTAGCCTTCGAATTCCTTAGTTTCTTTCATTTTTTCTGCAGATTTTTAAATAGTTCAAGTGGTGAATCACATCTTTTATGTATGTAATTAAACGTTAGGTTGCAAAGTTTTCTCTAGTAAAAGAACAGTTTTAAATGTAAGGGTTTATTACTTGAAAAGAGATAACAAACATGAAAACAACAATAACTCTGCATTGAACTCGCAATACTTGTAATATTTCCCTGAAAATAGTTAAATAACAACCATATTTCATATTTTAGATACGAGGAATCGACGCCTGAGTTAAAGACGATAAAATATGTACCCATTGAAAACTTAGACAGAAGGGTCTTATAATTAACAGTTTTGTTCTAGGTGTTACGTTTTGGATCTGGTTGTATGTTTAGTGTCATTTGCACTGCTGCAATTGTATTACTTAAACTAATTTCGGAAAGTATGATGATTGAACCGGCTAACGATGTCGAGTCGACGTTGACCTACGTTTTGAACTTTCCATGTCAGAGGTCACTGTTGAAGTAGTGCGGGATATGAATAGGGAAAACAATATCACATGGCCGTATTGCACTCATCAGATTCAACGCGTTTGGGATTAAGGACAGAACTTAGATTCATCACGACACGACAGATTTACGTGTATGATGTTAATATGTCAGATGTTAATGGGGTGATTTTAAAAATACTCTTTCCGCTTAAAACTGCAGTGCTACTAGACAAAAGTTTTGCTGGCTGAAAAACAAAAACAGAGTTAGATCTATTATTGTCACGTGATAAGCTTTATTTCTGTTACCAAGAATATTCCACTTTGGATAAAGATGAATCTGTTAGAAATCTTTTAAATTTGGGGCTGCCGCAAAAAGAAACTATAGACATGCTCAGGCATCACTTTGGTACTATTATTAGCGTTAGGCATCTTCGGCGTTTGGTGTCAAGACTATGGCTCGCACGTCGTAGCAATTATTCAGACAATGATGATATCAAAAATTGGTTTCATAGACCGACAAATATCGATGCTAGGACAGCAATATGGTTATAGATTCTTGCACCACAAAAGTATTACTAGTGACTTCGTGGTGAAACGAAAAACTGTGCGAATCATTCTTTCTGCAGTCAATGCAGGTGGCGTGGCAGTGCAACGCGCCAGACGACTGTAAACCTACAGCGACACACTGGGGAAAAGCTTCACGGGATCTCGAGATAATTAATAAAGAAACGCGCGAGGACATTCTTGGGTCACCTTTGGAATGAGTTCTTAGCAGACCAAAACTATTGCTCGTGCAGTTTCACTGAATTGAAAGATTCTACCTCGTTCAATGTTTGTTTTAGTCCAGTGAAACAACTATCACACAGTCAATTTGTTGAATCTAGAAACATTCTGTAAAACTCTCAGCTCCTTAAGCATGTGATTTCACAACAATAACTGCAATGGAGAAAAAGTGCAATACCAATGTACAACCAATGCTTATGGAGACGTTTGTGCTCAGTAGCTCAGTAGTGAGAGCACTAGACCGGCAATCTAGAGATCTGTGTTTCGACTCCCACTTCGGGTTCCTGATTTTTCTGTGTTTATTTGACATATTTCATTGCTGGCCAACCTCATCGTCTTTATTTTTGTTTTTCTTGGATGTTTAGGCATTAAGCAAGTTCGGATAGGCAGCGGCGGCACGCGTCCTTACCACGCAGATACGTGGGTTGGGAGAAAGGTAGCTTCAATACACGATCACGCCAACAACATCCGCACAGTGGGGCTGGGAGAATTCGTTGCTGTCCTTAATGGCGTCGAATTCAGAACGAGGCACAACGACTATGGTTTGCGCATGCCCAGCACGAAGAGCAAACAATGGGGTGCCATTGAAGAAATACCATTCCCTGAAGTACCTTACGCTGTAAGTTGAATAAATTCGATTGTCTGAATCTGAATTTGCAACCGTCATTCGGGTAATGTCGCTGAATAAGTAGACCTATAATGACCATTTATTCATCGATATTGGCCTTTGCCATTCTTGTAAACACGTTATCTTCCAGGTCATACACAGGTATTAACATTGTTATTTCCAGGTGACAAATATCGCCTCTTTTGTTACTTATCATGCGTATGGGGATTTATCTACTGTACGGCTATGGACCGATCCCGAGTGTGACATCAGAATATATGGCCCCATACATAATTTGGACAGATCCCGTGGTTGACATTTCCATAATGGGTCGATCCAGAGGGAGTTGTCTTAACACATGCACTGATGTCCATACATGTATGACAAGATAACCGGAGGGATCGGTCTGTGTTATTGCGCAACCACTGATTTTCTCTTCTCTGACAGATTAGCTTGTTCTCACCTGCTGCGACGTACCGACATCATCTGCTCGGCTCGTTTATGGTTTCTGCAGCGTGGGCTTAGCCACGTGCCGGAAATGCTACATGTACTGTACCTTGCTGGTGCTTAAGTTCTAGTCCTGGTAACCAGTGCCTGGTTGCATAAAACTGTCTCAAACAGGGACACAATAAATTTCCCTTAATGTACTGCATATTTTTGTGCTTGTGAAAACACTGATAGTCCCGTCTTATGCTGTTTGAGTCTCATTACCAAGTCAATTTTAGACTTTGATACAAATCTTGAGTGAACTCTTTGTTGAATGCTCAATATTAGTGAAATTAACAGGGGATCTTTTCATGCAACGCACCAAATTTAAGAACTAAGTCCCTAATTATTATAGAGCTCAGTTTTTAGTTATATTATTGAAAATGTCCTTATAGACGACGAGGAGCTCATAATCAAGATAAAGCAATAGAAAAATTTAACATCTGCGAGTGAAGAACGAAGCAAATGTGCCAAAGACTTAGGGAACTTAGTTGAGCCCCTATTTGGGACTGTTTCATGCAACGGGGCACGGATTCCTCTAACGGCCATGGAATTGATTCCACTCGTAAATTCTCGATTTTTTTCTGTAATATTTCAAATGCCTCCATCAGAGTTTTTAATTGTATCCATCCTTTACCAAATAAGGAAAAAGCCCTCGTGGGCTTACACAATGATCACAACCATTTGCCCAGGTAAAACAACAACCTACGGTGAAAGCTCAAATTGCGGAAATGAAGGAGTGGTTCAAAGCGTGGAAGAATCAGGACTACAGCAAACGGGACTACAGAAAACACTTCAAACCAGTTCTCTGTTACCTTGAAGGTATGCTGAAGCTATTGAATTCTAATCAATCGTGTGGATAAACTAAGACCAACCAAAATTGCCTATGGAATTGTACATTTTTTTAAAGCGGGCAATATTGGCGCCATCGTACGAGTCAATTCTTTAGAAAAGCTTGTCGGTCTCAGACCCAGATCGCCAAATTTTTTGAGAAAGCCTTTACCACTGAAGCTGCTACAGAACCGCCTGCTGCAAAAATTGTCAATCTTGACCAGGTAGGCAGGTAGACATAAGATTCTTGCGATTGAAGCAAGTGTGATTACATATTTAGCTTGTAATGCATGGCGACACCTCGAGAAATTTTGCGTTATTACCAGGTTTTCGGGTTTTCACAAAGCATGCCACGCTCAATAAGTTGCTTTGACCCGCCTGGTAATTTACGACACGTGACTTAGAAACACCTCCAAACACTAGCGAACTACAAGTTCTTTCCAAGCCTAGAAATGACACGCACTGTAATGTGTAAAAGAAACAAGGTGAGATTAGATGTGCGAGAACGTCGAGAAATGCAAAATCAGGCACGTCTGCGATATATCGCCATGTATTACAAGCGAAGTAGGTGCTCAGTTCATTGCGTCTACGGAACTCTGACAGATTCGTCAGGGTAGGTGGTTTGAGTCATTTTTAGAGAATGCAGATAGGACGTCCAAGAAATTTCAAAGATTAATTACATACATATATTTCCGATATTTAAGGTTATTTCGAATAGCATCTTTTCACTTGCTTTAACATCAACTCAAAATTATCGGCAATACAAGTGTACATGTATGCCGACAACCAACACCGCTTTTGGGTGTGATGATAGAATCGTATTATTTACATGTAGCTGAAAAAGCGGATGTTTGTTATCAGGACGTTTTTTGTGAATTGAACAGTTAAAATGGACTCGATTCCAAAAGCGAAAAATTCAACTTTTCATTAAGGCGTCATTTTCACGCACAAAACGCGTTTGCATTATCGCCAGGACTTGATGAATATATGATATCGTGGGTGATATTGGCATCCAAATATATTTTTTCAAACACTGAACCCGCAGTTAATGCTCAATTCTAGTAGCTTGACGCTAACTCGCTAAATGTGACTTAGAGAAAATGAATTCTGAGGTCGCCAAACAGGAGGTCGAAAAAACCTCGTGTAGCGGTCATTGTTATTTAAAATCACGCGTAACATTTCCATTTCTCCCGTATACACGCCACCACTTCCTGTGGGTATTGCGATATACAATACCTTTAAGAGACGCATTGCGCATCAGACTATCCAAAGCTGTTTGCTTCCGCCATTCAATAGAAATTTTCGTGTCTACCATCCGATCACTAAACAATGTTTACCGGGCGAGCTCATAATTTACACGGTTACGTTTTGGAGTTATATTTTAGTTTGCTAATCCAAATCCAATCCAACAGAATACCTGTTACGGAAAGCAGACTGCCAGAAACACTCGATAAGTGTGTCCGACGACTCCGCCTCCCTTCTTTTGTAATTTTAGCGCATGCTATATTAGACGCTGACTACCGTCTCTAGCTAGCCTGTAGAAACTGTGAAGGTCTATACTCCGGGAGCTTTTCGGCGAATTATGCATCACCCTGATTAAAACATCAAAGTAGTCTACCTGTTGCGCATGAATTACACATTAGGGGACCGTCAATGTCTCACATCCCTTCAAACTCGAAAAAATACTCCCGTTATCAAACTTTTCATTCGAGCAGTCCTTCGTTCAGTTCCCGAAATCGGAAACGGCCTTTTTACACTGCGCACGCTAGGAGATACAACTTCATACCACAAACCTCGCGCAGTGCTATTTTAATGTCTGTTCATATCAAAGCATTTTCTTTTAGTTTCAAATTTCAAAAAAGATCTGTCACCTGTTTAACACTTTGTCGATTTTTCTTCCCCACGGCAAAGCACGTCTCCTTATTTTGTATGGCAAGAAATAGACGTAACATGTTCCCCTTACATGGAAAATCTGACGTCAAGGAACTGACTGTAAGCGCATGCGTGCATTTACCATAAGCGCGGGGAGAGATTAGAAATTCTGTGGTAACAACAGAGGATTTCCCTCACGAGTATTTCGAAAACCGTGAGCTTTGTGATTGTTTTGGAAATATTGGCAGTCACAGGGAAATTGGATTTCACTGTATTAGTCCTTGCGACATGGTATTTTCCTCAGGAATTGTTTAAAACATCTTTTTGCTTCTTCAACCAATTTAAATATGTCTTTAAGAAACAGAGGTAAAGTTCATCTTGTACATAGTTTATTTGTTTTTTGACATTTGTTATGGACCTTCGAAAAAAAATCACATCAATTTTAAATTTCTCGGTGTCTTTCAAGGCGCAAAAATATTGTTATAAGACAAACTAAATGTTTGAACTGTAGCTACCTAAGCGGATATTCATGCCTAAATAACTAACAAACAAACGAGAAATCTGGTACTTGACATGGGCACAGGCACTTTAGCATATATCTTAAAATATCGCCTTCTTTCCACACAAATATGTTGGAGTGACTGCAGCTGGCTTTCCGTTGACCTTCGTGTCACGTTGTAGGCGCATGGACACTGTCAGGTGACAAGATTGAGGAGTCGTTCACAAGTGACCGCCATTTTATCGACGCAAGCACGTGGTTTGAACTACAAGACAAGATAAGATACATGTCTTACTCAGGTATTAACTATAGCCCTTGACAGTTGCTAGAGCCCTGCTGGGCATTTTCTATACGTGCGCACCAATCCGTTGGTGCGACGACAGTTAAATGGCTATGCTTTGAAGATATTATAATTTCTACTGTTTCGACAAGAGGGACGGTAGTAAATAAACTTTCAACGTCAAGATATACAGGGTAGGAATTTAGTGTTGCGTCAATAGATCTTAACAAATCTAAAAATTCATCACGAGATTTCACATAGTACTTATAAGGTAAGTATTGTTTAATAAGTTTATCTAATGTTTTAGCAATTTCATAGGTAGGGGCTAGGAATCCGATAGAGACTGGTTCCTAGGTAGGGGGTTAACACTTGAGAAATGATGGGTCTTAGTGGGTACCCTAGCTTATGTGTTTTAGGGTTACCGTACAAGTATCGTTCTGATAATCACCCTCAACAATTTTGAAATACTTTTTGTCAACATTAGCTAGTGTAATGAAACGGTTTAACTCTTTCTTAAGACTATTTACGGGGTTAAGATTTATACTCTCAAACTTTGACTTGTCAGCTATGATGTTATTTAGACTTCTCTTTGTACTCTTTCTTATTCATTATGACTTGCGCAGTGGTCTTATTAGACTTTCTAATAACAATGTCATCATTATCCCTCAGTTGCTTGGCGGCAATACAATGTTCTTTGGTTAATATTCTTTTGGAATTTTTTGAATTTGCGTTGAAGGTCGCAAAAGTGGAAATGAGAATCTTGCTTACCTGCCCACAACATTGTGGGACGTCAGCGATGAAGGTGTCCCATCTTACGCCCAGTGGAACTACCGCATCTTATGCCAACCGCTTAAGGACGATATTCCTCTGAATAGATTCAGGGTTGTGAATGATCTCGGTGCCCGCATGGCGTTCGGTAGCTCGATGGCAAACCATCGGAATTCACGTGCTGCGCGATTCCAGCTCAACTCGAACGACAAGCCGTGGACGGACTCGGAGGGTTCATCGCAGTGAGTTGAGAGTTCATTTTCTAAAAAAGCTATGACCAGTTGATGGACTGCAGTTTTGTCAAACCTACTCTGTACCTTTAGTAAATCAGCATTAAAGGCAAGTGATGCCAATGCAAGTGTTACCTGGAGAAAATACATGAAAATTTGACTCAGAACCAGTCTTCATGGACACCTGCTTGATTGCAAAACATGTAACATACTGGGTCTGTTTTCGTTGAATCCATGGGTTTCATTGTCATTGATTTTTGTCGCCAGTGTCGAAATCGCGTAATGTTGCTGAAATAATTTGGATCCTCCAAAAAAATAATCGTGGTTTTTGTTAGAGACTGCAGGGGCATGGGATCAAGGACATTTTGCACACGGATCAAATATTTTTAATGTTTATTACGCGGATCAAAGATCATAATTTGTTTAGAATTACAACATACAAAAGTAGGTTGAATCTGAAATTTAACTGTACCCCAAACTCAAGCCATCAGCTTTAAGACATGGCTGCCCAGTGGCGTACCGCCGAATTCCTGCGTTGACTCACGAAACCTGACTGCCGCGAATTACGGCCTAACATAGGATACAATGGTCAGCGAACACATAAGTATTTTAATAGAATCCACAAAAATAAAATATAGAGATGAGTCTCACCTATGCCACCGCGCCACCTATGTGTAAAAATGAACACTGGAAAAGAGGCTAAGATGAATCTGAGCACAGTGGTAGAGAACAGTGGAGGAGCAACCATAGTCATGAACAAAGAGTGGGAAAGTTGACAGAACAGTGGTGGAAATCATGTGTTTCCCTAGGAGCTAAGTCACCAAAGGCAATTTCACCTATTTGCAATCTTGGTAACCCTTGCCGTGACTATTCATTGTTCTTTTTGCTGGTGCCGTAATTGCCTGAGTTTTTCAACAGGTATGGATTCATGGACAGACTCATGGAACAGATACCAGGCAAAGACAACGCTGGTGCTAAATTGACTGATAACGCCATGGGAGACCCCGCTTATCATCTGAAAACTGATCAGCCTGTAAACGCAGGTAAGCTGTCAATCATTTTATCACCGTTCCCACCTCCGCCGTCAATAGCCTCGTTGTCAGCGGCATTCATCACCACGATTACCACTTTTCATGACAGCGTTTTCCCGTTCAGTGCCTTTACCAGACGAAAGTTCTTTATTAACTGCCAAGCAAAGTCCTTTGTCTGTTATGACAACAGGCAGGCCATTTGTATTCCAGGCTTATTATAGACCACGTGTGAACACCCTCAAACCTAGAGTGAATTGGTACATTCAGTAAGAATTGTTTATCGTAACTTTCCTCTGCAGTTGGGCGATTTTTGCGATTCAAAAAGTAAACATGATCACCACTAGACGAGGATTTCAGAAATGCCATTGGTTTATGTTCAAATATATTATAATTTAACTTTTATTTTTAACAGCCCAGCACAGTCATACTAGATACGACCTTCTTGAAGATTAGAGTAATTATCGAATAAAAGAGAGCTGGCCCTCTAACCATGAATGCCAGAATGGAGTAAATCAGTCGTGTAAAATATTGGCTACTGGGGTAAACTTCCCAACTCATTGTTGGGCTATAGAATCGAACAAGTTGGGAGCAACGGGAAAACACCGTAATGTCATAGCCCAAACGTCTAAGTTTTTCAGCGGTAGAAGAACTTTGAATGCTTTCTTTTTGTTAAAATATATTTTTTGGAATATTAGGAAGTACAATTAGCTGCTTTTCATTTTTATAAAACTAGGAGGTGTTTGAAATAAAGATGGTCCCATAGAAGAGTCACAACGATTAATGAATTTTGATTCCCCATGTTTAACATAGTGTCAATTTAACGTGCCACGTTTATGCTGATGCAACCTCCAGCGTGTTTCTACTTTAGTTGGAGGTGGATACAATATAAGTCTCGTGTTTCACTTGGTATTACCAGGGAACTAAGTAAAATGTATTTGATCCATTCCAAGCTTACTACCATCGCTACTTTAAGTCGTACAAGAGAGGAGCGATGGGACTGAAGACGCGTTCACGCGGGTATGCCGACGTAAACATGTGGGCTGCAATGACGACTCAGCCGAAGGTAAGCGCAAGGGTTGTAACTATGCAGCACTTTTAGCGTCGGCGTGTGTGACGACTCCAAATGAATGCGTCTGAGAGTAGTTTTGACAGCTACAGGCATCTACAGTAGCTGTGCACGCGTTGAAAGCGTCAACGTCACGTGCCGTTAACGTTTAACCAACACTTTTTGTGTGTTTAGCTTTAGGATAATATACATGAATGTCTAAAATATTGGGGGTTTGTTTGGACATCTGACAACAATAAACAATGTCCCGAGGAGACGTTGAGGATATTCCATAGATAACGGGTACTCTTGAAGTGGACGCGCGGGATAAGCTCTAAAAATCGGATCCATTTATTAGTACAACGATGCGTAAGTCCGAAAATACCCTATGGAGAGACCCATTGATTCCCGGCCCGCCACAAATGGACCCTAATTCTCAAGACCCTGGATTCTACATATACATGTACAGTTATTCAGTTACATCTTCTTGTTCTTACGTTGATGTTCCACAATGCAATGCACACAGGTTAGAAGGTAGGCAGACAAAAAGACAGTCAGAACTATATGGCTGTCCAGAAGAGTACACATTGCGACTACAGAACCGTCGTAGGTATCAACCAACTAACCTCGAGTGCATGCCTTCACCCAACTGTCGGGTTTTAACGTCTTAGCTTGCCAATCTAGGCCAAACCAACCTCTTTTCTCGCTTGCAACCTGTCACTGAACTGGCTAGCGCAAATATGCCATTACGTGGAACAGATCACAACGTTCAGCGCGCTGTCATATAATCCCGTAGTAGGCTTATAAGACGAATATCCAGTGCAAGTCCACCCTTGTATGAATCCTCCCCGTTTGTAAAGCTTTCTAATGACCCATGGAGTTATATCACAGCAAATACGTGAAAAAAATTGCGAATCGTGTTTCTCGTGATAATGTTAGCTTTGTCTTGTAGGTGGCACCAATGAAGTATAGAGATTGTCCCCGGCGAGGCAAGTGCACAGAGATCTCTCAACGTTGGACCTATGCCATACCGTTGGAAATCATATACTTGACGCCGCTCTACAAGTGGAACCCATACAATCTTAAATATAAGGTACACGTAGACAAACGAATATGATTTAATGTTTAGCTATACATAGTGATATTCCAGCCGGGAATTACTGCAATGATAGTAGGAATTTCCTTGATGGCGAATCGTTACATATAACTGCATACTTTGCTTAGTTACGTTGATCATACTGGTACGTTGCAACGTAGTGGCAAGGGGGGCATGCCCACCCCCTATACTTCTCCCTTATTCCATTTGACATTTCGGGGGTGCGAATGTCTGACTGGCAAAATCCTGGCTAATACTCTTCTCTGCCTCCCGACCTTGCAATGTTTTTAAACAACAAAGTGCTTCCGTTGTTAATTTAACGCTGACAGCAAAGCAGCGGCGATTACCCCCTCCCCTCCCCTTAAATGCAAACTCGATGAGAGTGCGTTTGGTGGTGTGCACGATTATATGCAATGGTTTGCAAAGAAGAATGCGTTTGAATCCCATGTACAGTTATAAAATCGAGTTCTAGTTGGAGAGTCTTAGTATCACCTCGCCATGTGTCGTTTGCGAACTTGGTTTATAAGCTACAGCATCTTTGCACACCGGGCATATGGTTACAACTTGTAAACCGTACACGAAGAACTGAAAATATCGAAAAAATTGGTTGTCAAGCTCTCAGAATGCCTTGTGTCAATTGCCTCTTTTCAGTACTTTCACCCCAAAACCTTCCAAGCAGTTCTTATGTATTACTGTTGCTGGATTAGCATTTTATACCACTAAAAGACTTTCTTATTCAAAAGTTCTTTGCAAGTAGAACCAATCCATTAAGAGATCTTTTTTATGCAGGAAGGCAATTGTGCTGAAGAATGACCACCTGAAACGTCGTCGGTACCTCCAAATTGACAGGAATTTCAAACAGATTAAGCATAACCAATTAGTAGTCTATAAAAGCTAGATTCGAGGAACGAGTTTCCTCCTAAGGAATTCTAATATATACGTTAAATTTGAGTATTGGTGTACTACTTCAAGGGAGTCTACAGCAAAAAATCTAAGACCATCGAGACTGTGTATGCCGGAGGGCCGAAGAGCAACGGTGGTAGACGCAATGGGGGGTTGAAGCCCGAACTCGCCTACAACGGAACTCACAGCAAACTGCACATCATCACCCCAGACGAGTTCTACAGCGGTAAAGAGGTAATAGAGTGAATGTGGTACAGTATCGTTTGCTGGTCATCAAACTAGAAAGGTCAAAAAGCCGCTCCCCCTATGCACAAACACCAGTGCTGTAGTGGTAAAATTAGAAGTAAGTAGGCGCCCAGAGCCCACCGCATCACCTTGAGCACGGAACGTAACTTACGGTGAGTAGGCGCTACGCACACATGCCAAAAGGTGGTTGGTTCCGTTTACGTAAGCCTACGCCCCACTACAGCACTGACAAACACGGTGAAACTCATGAGAGGCCTCCTTTTGGCCACGAAGTCTATCAGTTCCTTTCGGTGATATAGGTGAAACTTTTGTTTTGTATTAAACATGTTTACATCATAAGTGGTAACTGTCGTAGTGGTTTGGCTTCTTAAACTAGTCTCTAAATAATATAGATCGTGCCAACCTGCACTGTTGCCAGATAAAGGTTATTGCTTATTCTGAGGGCTCTGAGAGCATCTAAAATTATTATTACCTTCCAAATCTCACGTGAAATCCTATCCTGTCTGTGTGTGCGACTCTTCCAGCTTCTGAAAGATCCTGCCGACACAACACGTGGTGGCGCATATGGCGTGCTGGATCGCAAAGGTAACCTGCGAGCTGTCAGAGCCGCCGGTACAAGAGCTATGTTACCCAACATTCCTGGCGTGGGTTCATTGAGGACAAGGTATCCCATCATGCCGGTGCACGCAGAAGGTAAGAAAATTTCAAACTGTGTAGTTTGTTTGTTATGATGCACACCTGAAGTACAGAGAGTTTTGGGCTCTAAATGCGTCAGACACCTGTTAAATTTGTAATTAACGTTGAACTACCATATATAAAAACCTTTGTAAGAGATAGAGACATTTTTGTTTTGGAACATTGATTTACGGTTGATCATGAGTGCATTTTTACCACTATTTCTTAAATAAAGTTAGGAACTGATACGATGATTGTTGGTTAACATATCGTCTAAGAGAATTTTCTCAAAAAAGTTGTTCATGAAATCGTTTGCCATTGATGCTTCTTTCAGGTAGTGCTATATGGAAGGAAATTGACGCTTTGAAGGACGTTGTCATGGATCTTTCTCGCTACGGCCATATGCTTTATAAAGCTCCTACTTTTACATCCGGGCAGAAAATTAACGGAACTGACGTAAGAAAAAATGACAAACTAGATTATCGTAACTCACGAAATACAAGTGAAAAAACAACTAAAGCAGCGGCTTCTATATATCCTACTGTGGTCATGTGAAAAAACACGGATGTTTTGTTGTGAAAGAATCAAATTTGTTTAATTGAAATAAATCAAAATATTGACCATGTTTACTGAAGTTTGGTTGGGCTCTACTGGTGTTTATTTACACTGTAGCTTATGTCAAGGGAAAGGACGTGTCCCACCTTTGAGCTAGGGCCAGGAGTGTCGACTGACGATGGGAAGTAGCCACTCAAAATTCCACAACATAACATGGTTTGCTAGACAGTATCCAGGCACTTTGTAAAACTTTGACCTCATCAAGAATCACATTTTGGCACATTTTTCTTCCCGCTAGGATTCGCTAACTTATGAGCTTCCTGTGACTGTCAGAGATCCTCCTGGTGAGCATTCGCATCTGTTGACTTTGTCACCTGACGACATCAAAGATTTGAAGGCGGGGAAGCGAGTAACTGTTACGACGACTATCGACAACGGGCATGCGCACTCCCTAACACTTGCTTACAAAAAATGGAAAGGGTACCTTGTGGTGTTGTGCGATGGCTCGAAAAAATGCTGGGATGGACACGGAGATGTACTAAAGAAGGCAGATCAGTAACTTAGTTAAGCTGTTCTTCAACACTTGTTTAATTTTGCCATGTCAGATTGAACGTGTTTGGAATGTATCGTAATATAAAAGAGGTCGTTTCTAGAATGACCACACTGTCAATGGAATATGTTGATCTTTTTGATGATCACTCCACAGGTTTAAGCCAATTTGGCGGAGGACTGACTAAGGTACCAGAAACTCGTACATGTAAATAATCTTTAATTAATTGTTTGACAGATCAGACAAACTAGAACTCAAAACGTTACAGATTGCAGTAGAGCGTTAGACAACAAATTGCACTCGCGACAAAAAATCAGTGCTTTCGAAACGAAAACAGTTAATCGCACAACTCGACTCTTCTACCTCGCCGACCAAGTACTTCAGTGATCGCCATTTTGCTAAGGCCAGCCAAACCACTCCCACACATTTTCGCGAAAAAATCGCTTTTCACTCGCGTAATTTCGCTTGGGGTTCAGTGCATTTCTAAAAAAAGAAAGTGTACAGAAAACAGTCCAGTTCTGGTAGATATTAGCACGAAGATGTAGCGAAGTGACACCAAGTGGCTGAATGATGGAAAAGATAACATCCGCGTGACGGAGTGATGTTTTACGTCACTACCCGACTGCAAATGAACCGACCACACGCATACCAAAGGTAATGATTTATTAATTTAACAGCAGGGCTACGGACGGTCGTATAAAATGCAAAACGATACACACTGGAAAGAAATTTTCATACAAGGGTATGTCTATGTATTTGGAACCGCAATATCGCCATGCTTTCCAAAAAACTAGGATCAGTTTAGAAAAAACGTGGGTACTGGGAAGTTGACATATACATGTACGTCTTCAAGCCGATAGTGAGCCAATCTGGAAGAAACATGGGCCATGTTAGAAACTGCACTGCGTCAAAATACTTTTGCACGGTACTTTATGCGAGACACACACATATTGAGATAAGTGCAGTATAGCCTACTGTCAAATGACACAAACCTGCAATGAAGTCTTACAAAGTGATCATCGACAGTGGGTCAGTAGTAATCTTGTAACGTTGGCTTAATAGCAGTTATAAGATGGATAGCAATCAAATCTATGTGTGTTTCAAAACACTTCTTTCCACACTTCTTCGAAAACCTTTGGCTAACAAATATCCTCAAAATTGGGAAACACGCGAGATAATGACAGACTGCTGACTGGTTGCGTTTTTACACTTTGACTTCCTCTGGCTACGGTCGGGCCTTTGAGTAAAACGCACCGAGTGCAGGCAACTCGTACAAACAAAAACGAAACGTGACCGGCTTACTCAAAACCCTGTGGCTCTTCAATACAATTATCTATCTTTCCACGAGAAAAGTGTGATAGCATACAGAGGTCTCATTCCCATGTCTTCCACCATGACCTCCTTAGCCAAGTGCAGTAACATACTGCCATCTTTTAGCTCTGAACGCAACTTTTCAGTGTATTCTTGAAGACCGAGAGTATTCAAGAAGAGGCAAACTTGACCCACACTCATGAAAGGAATCTTCATAGCAATCGTGCCACTTTTCGGATCAAAACCCTCGAGATCCTCGTAGCTCGGAGGAGACAACTCCGCGTTGCAGGGCAGGTGCAAGTAATAGCCTTCTGGGTTGGCACACTCCTCCAACGAACTGTCAAGCTTAGCTATCGTTTTCCTTAATTCAGTGTTGGTCTTTTCCAAGCCCTGTTGAAAAGAAAACGTTATAATATGTGATAAGGGTCTTGCCTTTTGTCTTTGTATATAAATGTTTGTTAGATGAGCAAATCTTAGTTTTTTTGACCTAAAGTTGCAAGGGTAGGACAGTTCATACACAACTGGATTGTCGCCAGCTGATATAAGTGGTATACTAGGTATCGCAAGATTCAGTGTGAAATCGAAGTAAAAAATTGATATGATATTAGAATTTACACAGTGCAATACCACACTCAATAATACTTTTGCGTCTACTGAGCTCTCACACAGAGCCGAGTGTCAAATTGATGATGGCGGAAAGTAAGCATTTTGGAAAGTACCTGATAACAGTAAAACTTTGGTACACAAAGAACTGTCCAAAACCAACCCATTAAGTGATGTTTAAGACCGCAGCTAGTGTAGTATAATGAGCTATCGAAACTGCCAGCAGGAAAGATACATCAGCGGCAACACATGTCCCCCAAATTTGCGGCTAGATCAAGAAACCACAAAAATGATTTCCAAAGAGTCCTTTCATTCCATTGGCTACTAAACAATACGTTGAAAGAAAAGCAACAGATGTGTTTTCAAAAATCTTTAATAGCCAAATCTAAACTACAAATAACAAGACTTTCAAACAGCAACCCATCAACCTTAATGAATTCACAAAAGTATTAAGATCCACTTTGTTGAACAAGTATGGGGGAACACACGATACCTATTGGCGGTTCAGTAAATGGTTACTGATC
The DNA here is from genome assembly GCA_002633005.1 of Phoronis australis. Classification (NCBI taxonomy): domain Eukaryota; kingdom Metazoa; phylum Phoronida; family Phoronidae; genus Phoronis; species Phoronis australis. Next base: position 567 of record NMRA01000653.1, on the reverse strand, counting down.
ATTTATGATTAAATTTTGTTCAGTAATTTCAGAATATTTGTGAGAAAAACATCAACAATCTTCAAGCTGTTTCTCCAACTGCTCATTCCTGATGCCATTTTAGTTTGAATTCAGAAATCTGGTTCAACTGAAATTTCTACAGTTACAGCCAATCAGGGTGTTTGTTTATCTTAGATTCTCACTGAATTCTCACTCCAATTTTGGCAAGTCCAAATTCTCACTCAATTCTCACTAAGATTTTTCCTAAGTCTGAAATTCTCACTGATTCTCACTCAGAATTTTTCTAAGACCAAAATTCTCACTGGATTCTCACTGTTACATAACATTTTCTCACTCATTCTCACTGACTGCCCCTGTTGTTCAATTCCCACTGGGTTCTCACTGGCATTTCTAACTATAATTGGTGATTTAGTGAGAATCTAGCTGGAATCTAACTGGAATCCAGTGAGATTCTCACTTTCTTTTTCGTATGGGTAGTTATTGCCCTGCAGCCTAACTGTGATCAAGAACTATGTTCAGGTAGTGGTTAAAGTTTCATCAATTTCTAATTTTATTTGGCTCTGGTGA
>NMRA01000652.1:142023-209154 GCA_002633005.1 Phoronis australis | reverse complement strand
AGCGCGGCTTTGCGTGATTTTGCATTTCACATCATAAAGAGTTCCATAGCAACTCGAGTATGAGTGTCAGATTTGAGTATGTTTGGAGTCTACTCGAAATACGACATTAGATACGCTTTTTTGAGTACGACTCCAGTGAGCACGATTTTGAGTATGAAATCTTGAGTATGAGTATGAGTCTGAGTACGGAGATTGGAGACCGGGCCCTGGACCCGCCTGAAATTAACATGTCATTCAAAATACGTGCACAGAATTGGGCATGAATTTCATATAAATCGCTATCAATATTCACCCCATTTTCCACTTGCGACATAACACCATTACAGGTAGAACTCCATGGGATCCGTTTACTCCACTTTTACTCAACTCAAAACTACTACAGTTTGCAGCAGGACATTGGTACTGGCCAGGAAGTATGGAAATTCGGGAAAAACATACACATATGAACATTCCACAAATCTTAGCTTGACTAAAAACTTACTGGAGGGAATCTTGCGTTGAACTTCTTCTTTTTGCTGGGCATTTTGTGACAGTTCGAAGCAGAAAGGCAAATAAGTTTAGCACAGCCGACGTTTGGGTTGTGCAGGAAGTGAAGTGGACTGTTATTACGCGCATGCGCATTAAATAATTTCCTCCAATCGGCGAGAGCGCTTTTTATGAATGGCGTGCACTGCGTGCTCTGGAAATTGTTTCCTAAATCATGATGAACGGTGCAGTAATCTGCATGACGAATTCGAGAAGCTCTCTGAAAAATTCCGAAAGGTAATTTTATTGTATATTCTGCTGTTGTTTGCCTACAGCCCAGGTTCCAGTGTTCTCCACATCTGAAAATCTTCAACTAACTTTACTAAACAAGGCGTTGCAGGCAGTCACTGGTCTGATATAGCGGTCCCTGATTTCATCTACTGAATAACAGGCGAGTTGTGTCAAATTCGAGTCAATAATTCAGTAACTGAGTGCAACGAAAAGACTCAACTATGTTTACTCTAGCAATTAAAATGATGAAAATGTGTTGGTTTTGTAGAAAATTCTAGCCTCTTTACGAAAATAATCATCACCTCGATTGGTTGGGGAATATTAGGTAATAGTCGGATAACTTGGTCCCATTTCAAATTCTGTCAGGAATACTTAAAAAATAAAATGAAGTGTCGCAATATACAATTACCCACTCTCATGGATCACGCGCGCCACTCTACTCACACTTTTTCGTGAAATCTACAACATTTGAGAAGATACGCGACAAATTATGTTCGCCTCCCGAGCGTTTTTCCTTGATCCAAGATGTCCGCCAATGAACTCACGTTCGCGAGAGGACCGGCGTTGTTCTCGCGAACGGGGTCACGTTTGCGAGAGAACACGTGTTGTCTTCTCGCAAACGTAAACTAACTAACGTTCGCAAGAGTCCAAAAATGAACCCAATGAGAAAACGCAAAACTCCAACTTAGTTAAAAGAGGTTTTTGAAAAAGGTTTTGTCGTTTCACCCGCTGATGACGTCATACCCCACTGTGCCAGGGTAGCATAAATAATGACTCCGTGAAAAAATGACCCGAATTCTGGCGGATACGGATTGGGGGAATATACATGTAGCTATAGGTGTGGGTGCATTTGCGGGGGGTGGGGTTGGATTCAAAACGGAAGGTAAAACGACGTTTTGTCGTAGGTTTCGCACGCTAATTACGTCATATCAATAACAATCGATCGAGTGTGGCAACAGCGCCGGGAATATCGGTGGTTGTGCAATTAGCGGATACAGAGATGGGGACTATATGGGGAGTGGGTGTGTGGGGGAGGGGTGGGGATGTGAGGGGGGAGAGAACAAATATTGTCTTCTTGCAAACGGCAACTAACTTGCGTTCGCAAGAGGCCAAAAATGAACCCAATGAGAAAACGCAAAACTCCAACTTTATAGCTAGTATAAAAGAGACTTTTTAAAAAGGTTTTGTCGTTTCGCCTGCTAATTACGTCATATTTCACTATGTCAGGCCGACTCCGTTAAAAAAATGCCGCATTCTAGCGCCGCCGGTCGTTGAATCAGCGGATACGGATCGGGGGGACTATAAGGAGTGGATGTATTTGCGGGGGTGGGGGTTGGATTCAACTAAATCAAAGGGAAGTTAAAACGACGTGTTGTCGTACGTTTCGCACGCTAATTACGTCATATCTATAACTGGCATATCGTCGTGCAATCAGCGGAAACGGGAGAGGGGGTCGGGGGACCGAGGTACAAATAGTGAAGGGCCGTGCGTTGGGGGAGGATAGTGGTTGAACTCATGTTCTTAACCAAAGGGTTAAACGACGAGTTGTCATTTCGCCTGCTAATAACGTCATTAAACTATCGGTCGAGAGCAGCCCTGAAGTGTAACATAATATAGCTCGGTGAAAATTGTTTAAGAGACATTTTTATGTTTTGCCGTTTTACCCGATAATTGCGCCCGTTATCTTAAAATATCGGTCAAGTATTGCGGCCACTTTAGCATAAATAGTGACTCCGTGAAGGAATGACCCATTGCGGCAGGCATTGATCGTTGGTCGTGCGAAAGATAAGTTTCAGGGGGACCAACAATCCCCGTGAGTTGATCCGTAGCTCCCCATGCCCCCGATAATTTGTCAGGATTGTATGAACGTGTCAGTCCATTCTACAATTAATGGTTAATCATATTCTGTTTTGACAAAGTGACTTTGTTTGTGATCTACATTTTATATATTTACGCAAAATGGCCTTGAAGTTTTGTTGATTAGATGCTTTACTACGTTGCAAGATGCAATGAATTTGGATAAATCTTTTTCATCCGACTCAAGATTTTTGCCTTTTTATTAAACTCTTGAAATACACATTAAATTCGGACCGTTCTACTGGGTGTCGCTAAAAACATACAACAAATGTTTTTTTCATTTTCTTAGTAGGTAGCAAGGTCAGGTGGTTTTCAATCCAATTTGTGAATATTTAATTAAAATAAATTGCAAACGCAGGTTACGCCATCAAAGGTGACGTGTTAACTTCTGCATACTTCCAATAACATTTATATATGATATTACCTAATCGTGTCCGGTATGTGCATTATTTGTTATTTACGGAATTTAATTATCTTAATTACGAATAACCGTCAACGTGTGGTATTTTTGACAGTTGAAGAAAGTGATCACCAAGCTTCGTACGTAATCAAATAAAACGTTATTGTTAAAGATTTTTAAGTTGTGTACAACTGGGCTGAGTTGCATAAAACTTCGAAGTTATCAGCTGGATAAGTTTGATTGTTGCATGACGTCAGGTGCATTGTTCAACAATAACAACGTGACGCGTGATAATGCGACGTCATTGTTGCTATGCGGCGTATAACTTATGTGCAACTTGCCCCAAAAGTGTAATATTATTTTGTCTAATTTCTCATCCTCATGCTTCACTTCTCGATTTTTCTGATAAAGCTATCATCAAACAAGGAAGTACAAATTCAACATGCTTTATTAAAATAAATGTACTTAAGGACTTACAGAATGGGTCAGACTAAATAACAAAATCATGAATGAATACAGTATATATAATAGTGAGCCTCTTTTTAGGTTTAAAAATAATACATTTTATACACAAATATACCATGACAAGCGAAAAAAATCGCCCTAATTGCATTGTGATTTTGGCGCTGAATGCATTGCCATTGAAACGTACCTAAAAACGTGTATACAGGGACCTAATATCAAGTATATGTTTTTTACTGAGACAATCGTCAGCTCGAAAAGTTCCTCAACTCTCCTTAGCTGTCCCTTGTAACCTAAAATCTGTTTCTGCGATTAAGTCCATCCTCAAGTTCTGTAAATCAGCACAGTTTCCGCCGTTATTTTCCAATGCTGTGATCATCACCGGGAACTATTCCTATTACTATTTACAGTCAGGAATCTATTACATAAACGAATAAAACTAAGAAATTCATCGAGCTAAAATGACGCACTGCTGAACTGGATGAATTGTTTCTAAGTTTACGAAAAACGTTTGATATTATTGAATGGTTCAGTGCTATAACTCGTATATTTGACAATCTTATCAATTTATTATAAAATAAAACTTGACTGGTTATTCGAAACTTTCACAAAAAATCGTGTCGCTTGGATACCAGCTTGACATATACAAGTATATGTTGTCATACGAACAGCATGCCGGAGAACACGGCTATAAACTATTGCCCCATGATATAAATAAGTTCACGTATACGGTAGAAATAGGTTATCCCACATACATTGGAATACTACCGCTTTGGTTCCGTTGGGACATAGTCAGATGAAAGGAATTCTCAATGATATTTGGTAGTAGTATTCCTGTGTATGTGGGATAACCCATATATGTACGCTATTCGAGGTACAGTTCGTGTGAGTATTCTTGTTAGTAACATAGAGGCTTGTGTTAGTGATATATTTGCTGTGCGTGAACTTAATCTCTAGATAGCGTATGCGACAACTTGGAAATGAATATTGATTTGGATTTTGTTCAGTGCTAAGAATTTTTGGAATAATGGGCCTCACGTCCATCTATTTTCTCCATATGTTTACTGTAACTTGTGTCAAAGAATCTGGGAAATATAGTTCGGTGAATAATAAGATCGTCAATAGCTGAGTGAACTTGTCAAGTTTCCTCGTGTATTCCAACTTCACGCATACGCGATCTTAAGATTTTGCGAGTTTCCAAGTTCACGTGCAGCAAATTGACTAATCTGTTGCTGTGTATTCTCTATTGCTCTCCTGCAGTGTCATTTCTCCTAACAGCCGGTTGACACCCCCCTCTCGCTGCATGAGCCATATGAGGACCTGGATACAAATGGCATGTCTAACTTAAGTGACTACGCATCAGTTATATTTAGGAAGTCAATAACGCAAATTATCCACGGTGGTAGTCGGGCATGTTTTGCCTTCAGCCCCGTTAACTTGGGGGCTGAGGGGGGCTTTAGCCCCCACTTTTTCCAGTGCTGCGCCGCCCAAGCACATAAAAGTTGAATGTTTGCCCTCCTTGGTTGACACCTCCTTTGGCACCCCCTCCTCTTGCCGATGGCTGTGAAATCCTCACCCCTCCCCTAGGTGACACCTTTCCGCTGGTAGTCTAATTGCCAATCGTACTCGATACGTCCCAATCCTCCATATCCGGTTATTGCACGACCATTCACGAGCCATAACAAGTTTAGTGACTTTNGACAAGCGAAAAAATCGCCCTAATTGCGTTGTGATTTTGGCGCTGAATGCATTGCCCTTAAAACGTACCTAAAAACGTGTGTACAGGGACCTAATATCAAGTATATGTTTTTTACTGAGACAATCGTCAGCTCGAAAAATAATTTTAAATACTGCAAATTCCCGTACTACTGAGGGACAACGAATCTTTCGTATAATCAAATTTCAAAGCGCGAATTTGCTGTTGGTACGGGAACTTTTTAATAATATGGATGTGTCTTCCATTACTTGCAGAAGGGCTAAAAGAAGGTTCCGGTTAGCTTTCGTAAATGACATTTATTGGGACAAATGCGTATTCACCAACATGTTTCGAGGTCCCAGACATTTTTCAAGCTCACGAAGATATTCCTTACAGTCATTACTCTAAATGAGACCAATCCTGCGTCTAATATTATTCATCGCCCGCAAGCGCCATATATCCTAGACCCTCGCACAAAGTTCCCTACTCTTGTGCCACTTCGCTCAATCACAAAGTATTTCCTGAAAGCGCACCCTTTCAGGGTCCACAAAACTCATTGCAGGCCGCTCAATCCCGCACCGGACATCTCGCCTCTCACAAACATATTATTTCTTTGCTTGCGCACTGATCAGACCTGCTGCCGCCGGCTTATTGAANAACTGGTATATGATAATGAAATTCGTTATTTTGGTGGTAAACGCCGTGTCAAAATGGTTCAAATTAATAAATAGAATTTATACGATACGAACTTTAATATTTTACTCAGCTCACAGTGAAATCCACATCAAAGTATAACTCTGCATCAAATATTCTTTTAGAGAACAACTTGAAACTACTTATAGAAGTATCTCGAATTCAAAAGGCGCAGCGAGAACTGTATCACAGCTCATACTCTTGTAAGTCTCCATGAGCATAACGCTGAGCCTGTGTAAACTTTTTAATCAAGTTTTGTTCGTCACGGGGCGGCGAACCATAGGGGACTGCGGGGCTACAACCCCCCGCACTTTTTTCAGTGCTACGCCGCACATGGTCTACAGGCGATGCACCACAGGGGGCTGAGGGGGCTTTAGCCCCCCACTTTTTTCAGTGCTGCGCCACCCAAGCACATAAAAGTTGTATGTTTGCCCTCCTTGATTGACACCGGCGGTGGCTGTGAAATCCTCACCCCTCCCCCGGGTGACACCTTTCCGCTGGTAGTCTAATTGCCAATCAACTCAGATCACCTCCCCTCCCTCAGTGGTTGCACGCCCATTCACGCGCACGCTAGATTTTTCACCAAAATGCTGAACGACAGGCCTAGTGATTTTTTTACTTAATTAGTGGAAGTCTCGCGTTTTCTTGGGGGTCATTTTTTTCTCTCGCGAACGTGAGTTAGTTTGCGTTCGGGAGNTCATGAAAAATAGAAGCAAGTCAACAAATATACAACACCCACAACATACATGATACAAGGTCAAGTAATATACACTACATAATATCATTGATAAAATGCAATTAATGTATACGATAAACAATACATGGTAAGACATCAAATAATATGCACGACACACAAACATAATAAATTGAAAATTAATACACATGACACACAATAAACATGAAAGCAGGTCAATTAATATACACAACAAACACAAGGAACATGATAAAAAGTCAATTAATATACAGCACAAATTACGTACATGATAACACAAAAAGTTTAAGTAATTGAATATTGACCTGTGTGATGTCCTGGCGGCCGCCGTCTGTCGTCCGTCTTTAGGAGGAATAGGTAGATTAATGTACAAATTGCATTGTAGCAATTGAACAACCCTATAACACCCACAACACGCATGATACAAATTCAAGTAATATACACCAAATAATACCCTTGTTAAATTGCAACTAATGAACACGTCACACAATAATCTTAAGAAATCAAAGATATGCACGACACACAAACATAATAACTTGACAATTAATACACACCACACACAATAAACATGAAACAGGTCAAATAATATACACAAAAGACACAACGAACATGATAAAAAGTCAATTTATAAACACGACTTGTAATATACATGATAACACAAGTCAATTAATATACATCAATGTATACACACGATAACAATTCAATCAATGCACACTACACGCAATACATGATAATAAAACAAAATCATATACAAGACACACAATAAACATGACAACAGGTCCATTAGTATAAACGGCACACAATAAACATGATAAAAGGTCCATTTATGTGATCGACAAACAACAAATATGATAACAGGTCATTTAGTATACATAACACAAAATGAATATGATAAAAAGCCAAGTAAAATACACGACAAATAATATACATAATACCACTGACAATTTATGAAATTAAATACTTGACCTGTGTGATGTTCGGGCGGCCGCCGTCTGTCTTCTTCTTAATCTTTAGGAGGAATAGGTCAATTAAAATACTGATTACACAGTAGCAAATCAAGAAATATATAACACCCACAACATACATGATACAAAGTCAAGTAATATACACCATATAATAACATTGATAAAATTGCAATTAATGTACACGTCAAACAATACATGGTATGAAATCAAACAATATGCACGACACACAAGCATAATAACTTGACAATTAGTACACACGACACATAATAAACATGGAAGCAGGTCAATTAATATACATAAAACACACAATGAACATTATATAAAGCCAATTAATATACACGACATGTAATATACATTATAATACTGAGAATTTAGATAATTGAATACTTGACCTGTGTGATTNATAATATGCACGACACACAAGCATAATAACTTGAAAATTAATACACATGACACACAATAAACATGAAAGCAGGTCAGTTAATATACACAACAAAAACAATGAACATGATAAAATGTCAATTAATATACACGACAAATTACGTACATGATAACACAAAAAGTTTAAGTAATTGAATATTGACCTGTGTGATGTCCTGGCGGCCGCCGTCTGTCGTCCGTCTTTAGGGGAATATGTCGATTAATGTACAAATTACACCGTAGCGATTCAACAACCACATAACACCCACAACACGCATGATACAAATTCAAGTAATATACACCAAATAATACCCTTGTTAAATTGCAACTAATGAACACGTCACACAATAATCTTAAGAAATCAATAATATGCACGACACACAAACATAATAACTTGATAATTGATACACACGACACACAATAAACATGAAACAGATCAAATAATACACACAAAACACACAACGAACATGATAAAATGTCAATTTATAAACACGACTGGTAATATACATGATAACACTGAGAATTTAAGTAGATCAATCATTGTACATGATACACAGTAACAATTCAACAAACATACACCAACCACAACATTCATGATCACAAGTCAATTAATATACATCAATGTATACACACGATAACAATTCAATCAATGTACACTACACACAATACATGATAACAAAACAAAATCATATACAAGACACACAATAAACATGACAACAGGTCCGTTAGTATAAAGGGCACACAATAAACATGATAAAAAACCAATTAAAATACACGACAAATAATATACATAATACCACTGACAATTTATGAAATTGAATACTTGACCTGGGTGATGTCCTGGCGGCCGCCGTCTGTCTTCTTCTTAATCTTAAGGAAGAATGTGTCAATTAATGTACAGAATACACAGTAGCAATTCGACAAATATACAACACCCACAACATACATGATACAAAGTCAAATAATATACACCACACAATATACCCTTGATAAAATTGCAATTAATGTACACGTCACACAATACATGGTAAGAAATCAAATAATATGCAAGACACACGAACGTAATAAGTTGACAATTAATACACACGACACATAATAAACATGGAAGCAGGTCAATTAATATACATAAAACACACAATGAATATGATAAAAGCTAAATTAATGTACACGACATATAATATACCTGATAACACTGACTATATAAATAATTCAATACTTGACCTGTGTGATGTCCTGGCGGCCGCCGTCTGTCGTCTTCTCAATCTTTAGGGGGAATAGGTCAATTAATGTACAGATTACACAGTAGCAAATCAAGAAATAAACAACACCCACAACATACATGATACAAAGTCAAGTAATATACACCACATGATAACATTGATAAAATTGCAATTAATGTACACGTTACACAATACTTGGTAAGAAATCAAATAATATGCAAGACACACGAACGTAATAACTTGACAATTGATACACACGACACTTAATAAACATGGAAGCAGGTCAATTCATATACATAAAACACACAATGAATATGATACAAGGTAAATTAATATACACGACAAATAATATACCTGATAACACTGATTATTTAAATAATTCAATACTTGACCTGTGTGATGTCCTGGCGGCCGCCGTCTGTCGTCTTCTCAATCTTTAGGAGGAATAGGTCAATTAATGTACAGATTACACAGTAGCAAATCAAGAAATAAACAACACCCACAACATACATGATACAAAATCAAGTAATATACACCACATAATAACATTGATAAAATTGCAATTATACGTCACACAATACATGGTAAGAAATCAAATAATATGCAAGACACACGAACGTAATAACTTGACAATTAACACACACGACACTTAATAAACATGGAAGCAGGTCACTTAATATACATAGAACACACAATGAATATGATAAAAGCTAAATTAATGTACACGACATATAATATACCTGATAACACTGACTATATAAATAATTCAATACTTGACCTGAGTGATGTCCTGGCGGCCGCCGTCTGTCGTCTTCTCAATCTTTAGGACTAATAGGTCAATTAATATACAGATTACACAGTAGCAAATCACGAGATAAACAACACCCACAACATCTATGATACAAAGTCAAGTAATATACACCACATAATAACATTGATAAAATTGCAATTAATGTACACGTTACACAATACATGGTAAGAAATCAAATAATATGCAAGGCACACGAACGTAATAACTTGACAATTAATACACACGACACACAATAAAAATGGAAGCAGGTCAATTAATATACTTAAAACACACAATGAACAATAATATACATGACAACTATTATACATGATGATACTGACAATTCAAATAATTGAATACTTGACCTGTTTGATGTCCTGGCGGCCGCCGTCTGTCGTCTTCTTAATCTTTAGGAGGAAGAGATCAATTAATGAACATGTTACACAACAATTCAACAAGTATACACCATCCACAACATACACCAATTAATTAAATTACATCACTTAATAAACTTCACAACAATGCAATTAATCTACACGAAAGACGATATATGACAAATAATATACATGATAACATTGACACAATAATTATGGTAACACCTCAATATACACGACACTTAGTAAACATGGTAACTGGTCAATTAGAAAACAAAAAAACAATAAACATGATAAGTCAAGTAATGCAGAAAACACATACTATACATGATAACAAGTCAATTACATGAATTACACACGACACACAATATACTTCAGAACACAGACAATCTTAGCAATTGCATACTTGACCAAATTCTTGTTCCTGCAACCGCCCTCTGTGGTGTTCTTAACCATCTGGATCGGTCGTCACAATGCCTTCCCTCGGGTAAAGTTCGTGAGGAAGAAAGGAACCACCCTCAAAAGATTTGATTACTGGCTGGGGTTATGGTGCTTTCGTCAGCGCGTTAGTGTTATAGTTAAGGTTAGATTGTGCAGAGTTATATTCAAACAGTCAGCAATCAAATCTTCGATAGTGGCAAGCGCACTTCCAGCGCATCATGGCGTCATAATCGTGACTGCCGTGCTCCCATGTCTGTGGCTGAGTGATGCACACCTTTGCGCNTGCAACAATTCACTGACGAGTGGACTAGAGTGGTATGGTGTTGTGGCAGTCAACTCCATTCAAAGTTGTTTCACTAACAATTGACGAACAACTCCATGTGATACCTGAAAGCAACACGTGACCTGTGCCTGGAACACGGAATAGGTGCGTTGGCGTTTACGGAAAGGTTGCGATGAATTTGATGTCAACCAGGGAATGTTCCACATCAGAGTAAAGATTTACAAAGGGACATGAGAAGCGGGGGTGGGGCATATGGTTTCCTAAAGTTTTCAGGCGTCATAATTAGTTCGTGAAAACTTGTATAGGCGTGGACTACCAGGGATAACGGCGAAAAGAAAGACTGGAAACAAACGGAAGAGAAAATTCATGAAACGTTTGTCAACTACCATTGCTTGATTTACCCTTTAAGAGCACTATCATGGACATCATTTTTAGAGTATCCAATTGTTTGCAGCACAGATAGCATAAATGCACTTTAAATTTGCACTTAGTCATTCGTGCAAGTATTTCAAAAATTTGATAAATTGTTTAAGGCGCAGCTTTTACACATAACCGTAATTCATTGTTTTTTCAATTAAATTCGATGCAAAACTATGTTTTTCAAGTCCCCCGTTACGTTAGTCTCTTTCTTCCTTTTTGTCGAAACAAAATGTAAAGTCATTTGTGAAAAGTTGATAACCAAACAGATAGCCCCACTAGCTGTTCATTTTCTGTCTATTGAAGTAATAAACCTTTTTGTATTGAGGGATCCGTCCTGGGCATCCACGCAGTCACCCATTTTGTGTTTTTATTGAAAAAACTTGCTGCTCACGGAGAGAAGTCACACTGATGGAATTGATTACTTCTGTACTCCGTTTTTTTTTAAATCACACAGCTTCTTGTTACAGAATGTCACTTCTTAGAAGGTCGCTCAAAGTTAGAATTAACCTTTAATTTTGCATATGTCAATTAGATTGTGGGAGCTCCGATTTTGATGACCGTGCACAGTCATGGGTGAGAAACAACACGACCGCCGGTCCTCCAAAACGGACCGCCTCACCACAATTCAGGACCTACGGGGATCAAATGGGACAGCCGCAGCAGAAAATGGGACCGACTCACCTAAAAACATGACCGCTCCACCAAAAAACAGGACTGCCGGAGATTGAACATGATACCTGGGGACTGTTTTTTACCGCAATGACAGGCAGGCTTAGTTTTATGACCTGTCATTTGACAGTGTAGGCCTACGTGCAGGTGTTATGCACCTTATGAATCGAGCGCGACAGATTTTTCTTTGTTAGAAAAGTCAAAGAATTATGCAAGAAGATGACGTCCATTAAATTGTTTTTTACTCAAACGGATTCAACGGGCAAGGCGAGTGTCGGTTGATTCCCAGATTTTGCATGCACCTCCGCCGGTCGTTAGTTCTTCAGGTTGCGAGTAGAACCACCCGGGCTGTGTTAAATTTCGGCGTCTGACGGGGCTTAACGCACGGGCTACCAGGCTGTATTTTGGGCGATAGTCTTTATACAGCTAGCTGGCCGGTTACATCAAACCCCGCAGTATGATTCATAACTACATTTTGTCCGGCGGTCTTGTTTTAAGGTGCGTCGGTTCCATTTTCTGGTGCGACAGTGTCATCTGGTCCCCGTAGGTCCTGTTTTGTGGTGAGTCTGTCTGATTTGGAGGACTTTCGGTGATGTTTTGGGTCCAGCTGTCATGTTGTTTCTTACCCGTGACAGTGAACATGTACGGATTAAGATACTTAAAGTACTGTACAGTCAATGTTCTGACAGTCATCAAAAAATATTTCAGCGATTTTTAAGCTCGAGTTTAACTCATAAATCGTAACAGCCAACTGTAGGAGGAACCAAAATACAAATTAATTCCGAATTATTCTGGGCGAAATCCCAAACGTCGTTGGATGCTGTGTCCTCCATGTTTCCCCAGTTGCCCGTCAAAAATCTGCGAGCACACCTTCGAATATTGGTTTAATATTCTGTTTTGATAAACAACAAATTTGTTGGTTGCTTGTTTAAATATGCGTTTATTCTAAGACTATAGACTGACTCGTAGATCAGTTTTGACAGTTAGAAGCTCATCTTTTAAGAGTTTTGTTAGAATGCATGAAGCTTAATTCAATGAACTTAAATAAAAGCTGAAATTGGGAAGATCCCAATCATCCGCTTTCCAAAATTAAGAAGTATCTCAGACAATTTTTCAAATCTAGAATCTTTCTCAAAGATATTGATGCATTTCGGATATTCATTCAGGGTGTCATAAAATGTACTCATGCATTGTTTATTTACTTTGAGACTGGTGGTGACGCTGACATCGAAACAACTGCTTCAAAAACAAAGCGAAAGGGCAAATGAACAGCAAAAATACACTGTAAGCGAAAAAGGTCCTAAAATATATGGAAAGCTTCCTCTTATCATGTTGTAAAGTGATTGCCAAGGTAAAGACAGTTTTGGATCTGTTTTTTATGTTTTGGTTAACTCTCGAAGGCTATCTCAAATACAGAGCATTGAACGCAGAGGCAACGTCTGAATTAGTATAGGTCTGTGTAGCAAGTGGTTCCTGCCACTACAAGAAACGGACTCTGCAATGCAAAGATTGATCTACATTTCAACGTCTTCTTACACGGTACATGTGCTAACGCGAGCTATTTTTGCCGCTGCACAGGTAACATTGCTGTTCAATTGACACTAGTGCGTGACATTTTCGCAAGACCAAAACCATTTCTAGGGTCCGTTTCATGAAGACAGTCTTAACATTTAAGACTTGTAGTTTGTCTTACTCTCCAATTTCATATCTGCTGGGAATGGATTAGCCTTTTAATTACGGTCACATCACGTACTTTTAAATAAGGTATAGAAATTACTTCAGCATCTTGTGTATGATTTCTGAGAGACCTTTAGGAGAGTTTTTCTCAAGTGAGTTTTGATTATTGGGGACAAGCATATCAGCACAACAGTAATATGTATTTTAAATTGTATTGGTAATTTCAGTCAGGGCTCTACAATTAATCCTTTTACAGAAGATACCAGATGGGTGTTTTAATTACAAGAGATAACATAAGCATTTAAAATACCCAATATATAACTTAGTATCGCATACAAAGTGGGACATGTTTGTGTAGTACCAAATGGGTGTATAATACTAAAATGGGTATTGGCTGATTGCCTACTAAGTGGGTCGAGGAAAACGGAATACTCAATAATAAATACCAAATGGATACAAACTGACAAATGGGAAAATATCATATAAAGTACCAAGTGGATACGCCAAACATCCAACTGGGCTATAACAACCTGGCAAAGCAGATTCCGGACAAGCTGAATGAGCAGACCAAGTAGAGTGATAAAAAGAGATCTTGAAATGAACGTGGTGTTGTGGCTCATTTTGTGCCCATTGTCCTGAGAGCTGTGACTAGGATAGAGAAACGCAATTTGCGGTGATGGAAACTCGAGCGAAGTTATGGTCGCTAGCCAATGGAGTCTTTTCTTACTTGACGGCAGCACACTTTGGGCTTGAAGGAGGTACCAGCAGTGGCTGTAATAAAAGCAATAACCAGCACCAATTTTTTTACAACATAGGGTAAGATGAGTGGGATAGGTATAAAATTGCGTAAATGGGAAAAACTTACGAGTGACTATATTGTTCGTAGACGCTGGGCCAATCGTAAGCTACAGAGAAAGAACAACCGGAAATAAGTATTTATTGTATGTGAAGCCTCAAGAGTTGTAAAACAGTATTTGCTGAAATAATAGGATTCATGTCAGAGTGCCATCAATCTCATTTTTGGGGACAAATAAAAACAACACAGAAATAATGTATAATTATATATATTAAGTTGTTTTGAGAATTTCAGGGCCATGGCTTTCGCAATTAATCATATTACAGAAGGTACCAGATGGGTTCCTTAATTACAAAAGAAAGCATACACATTCACAAAATCCAATGTGTAA
Source organism: Phoronis australis (assembly GCA_002633005.1). Taxonomy (NCBI): domain Eukaryota; kingdom Metazoa; phylum Phoronida; family Phoronidae; genus Phoronis; species Phoronis australis. The sequence continues at coordinate 194,132 of NMRA01000652.1, read as the reverse complement.
TTGAGTATCGGATAAAGAGTCGCAGAGGTTAGTATAGTACCAATTGGGTACGTAATACCAAATGGGTATTGGTCAAATGCCTACCAAGTGGATGGAGCAAACTGACCACATATTCAATGATAAGTATCAAATGGATACAAACTGCCAAATGGACAAATATCACATAAAGTACCAAGAGGGCACACCAAACAGCCAACTGGGCTATAAAAATTAACCTGGTAAAACAGGTTCCGGACAAGCTGATTGAGCAGACCAGCCGGAATGATAAAAAGAGATATTGTAAGCAACTTGGTGTTGTGGCTCAGTTTGTGCTAAATGGGTTGTTCGTGAATGAATAATCCACCGCCGTGATTCTTGTACTCAGAGACTAATAGGAGTGGTAGGGGATGAGCGAAAAAGTACAGGGGCAGTTACACAATAGATTATAATATGGTGACATACCTCAAACAAAGTACCATTTAGAAGACTCTTACCTAAGCATAAGTGAGAGAGCTATTGACCATACACCTTATGTCCGCCAGCAGTGAATTGCTCTAAGACACCCTTTATAGCATTGGGAAAAATATCGTGTCCAGGCGACAGGTGGCTCGAACAACAACGTGGTGTCTGCTGTATGTCAGGGTGCCTGATGTAGCACCCAAAATGAGTGAGAGCAGTCTTAGCCGCCATGGAGTTGATTCTAGCCCTTGCGTTGTTCACGACTTTCATGTTACCTCTTCGTCATTGTAATCGTGGTAGTATTGCGGACCAAACAATTGTACTGTTTAGAAATTTGTTGTAATCTCAGGAAGTGCATAACTTGTGAGTGGTGCGTAGCTCATGCGATTTGGTGTGACCGATGTCGTTGCCAGCGCAGTGCAGGATGATGTACGACGACTAGTCTTCAAAGTGGTTCATCGTTCACAGTTTGGGGATGATTTGTTTCCACTGGAGCTCGCCGATGGATTGCCAAAAGATGCTCTTTATCCCCACCGACCGCAACCCCAAGTTCGTGCCACTGGGCTTTGTCCTGGAATGAACAAACTCCTGTTTGATGATCCGTGAGGTTAATCAGTTACAAAAATGCATTTTAAGCAACATTTTCTTATCATGATTGAAATTGACCCTTATCTGTTAACAAATGGTTCAGAGCATATGCAAATAAAGATGTGTCAACGAATCTTGGCCAACCCTTCCTAGATTGAACCACATTAATTTAATCGTAGTCGATCTCACAATTCAATTGTGTGAAAGAAAGAAATCCATATCGCAATAAGGACATGTTTTAAGACAGGCTAGATAGATTTCATAGGTTTATTTCCAGATCTCCGTGTTTGGGTATAAGCAGAAAGAAAATGACCGGTTTTGCATTCTTCGAAAAATATCGCATGTAGAAATAATCTGACAAGATCTAACTTCGTACGACAGTACACGCAACTGTTGAGTTACGAAGTAAATATACACGCATTTGTAGGATGGACCATTTTTTAGTTACTGCCACCAAGTGAAATCCACTTTTTACAATTAAAATGTGTTATACGTACTGTGTTAGGCAGTCTAGTTGCATTGGTCACGAGATAACATTATTGTTTTGCAGTACTTCGGACACTGATTCCGAATGCCTTGTTCACATTCTGCTCTGAGACTTTACCAGTTCCGTCGGGTAAACCACACACAGCCTACTCTTGAACAATTTGCAATGGAGTGCAACTTATCCCAATTTTAAGTGGCGCATCCACGTACAAAAATCCGATTGTTCGCTGGAGTAAGGCGTAAAAGTTGCTCCGTTTATGACAATGAACAACTGATGAGAATCTGTTATGTGACCGAAGCTGATAATTACTTCCACAGGATTGCGGTCACACTGCGATTAGAAGTGGCGAAAATTAGTCTAGAAAATGGGTAATACCTTTCCCCAGTAAAGGTTGTCACAAGTGGGGCAAGTTGTACTGGTTTAAATAGAGTTCACACAACCCCAACCTAGCGACAAGTTCCAGGAGTAACTTGCTCAAGGGTAAGTTTGTGTGTCGACGGAGCTGTTGTTATATACGATTGGTCTCTAAGTTGGAACTTATTATTGAGAAACACTCTTACCCGGTTGAAGGAGAGACCTTCCTTAACATACAACGTTGTTCAATTTCACACAAACGAGAAAACAACGGCAATTGAATCCATCATTGGGTCTTACCTCCAAAGAAGTTATCAATAAAAACATGAAGGGGCCCTCTCTAAGGGCTGGGCCCATAAATGTGCAAGGATCTATAATTTCAAAAACAGGAAATGAGCAGCAATTGGTAAAATCCTTCAGGTTCTCAAATTTTTATCAAATAACATACAATTTTTGAGGAAAGAAAACGAAGAAAAAAGAACGCGACAGATGACTCCAGCAAGATAAATAAAGTTTTGCATTCCCTATTTTCTTGAATTTTAAACCCGGAAAATTCATTATGCTTTAAATCGGCCTCTCAATAACAATAGATAAGGTCCTAAAATGGGAAATCAAGCACTGCTTTGACAAATATTCTCTTGAATGTTCTCTAAAATACTTGTTTCGCTGTCTTTCTTTTCTCGACTAACCTCGGCCCCTCGCCTATGCCAGTTGCTACGATTTAATCCTGACACCTGCACTGTCTCGGGAGGCAAACTTTTGTGCAATGCTCGACTGTCTGCCAATTAAATCAAGATTTGAACCCGAATCTTACAAACGGAAGTCTGAAGCTCAAAGCACTGCGCCACACCGTCTTCTCTGATAAAACGAAGCCACCTTGTTTTCGTCTGAAAATGCCGCATCTGGCTACAAGCAGAGATAACCTGTTCACTTCTATCCGATAGTACACGCTACTGTTGACTTACGAATTGTCACTGATGGGTGTTGACAATAGGTGTACGTATTTTAATACACGTTAAAACATGGCCTGTAGTGATCTACTTCAAGTATTTCTGCACAAGGGGGCGGGGTTCAAGTACGTAAGCACCGACCCCCTGTGTAGATTCACCAATGTCATTTCCCTTTCCCTTAAGCTTTATTTAAGGCGTTGGCCATAACGGAGATATTTTAACCCTATTGTTGTCAATGTAAATTTTGGTGGTATGCAAATTTCCCGCCCTAAGTTTTGATTGCAAAAGTCTTTGGAGGAATATTTCAGTCATCAATTTTTGATAAATTTGTAACCCCGTCTTGTCAAATTATCTAAAAGTAAGCACAGGTAAAGAATCAGAAACATCAAAAAATGGGTTATGAGCCTTCCATTCACATACGTAATATTAAAACAATGTTTTTCTTCAGCCACATTACAGTGGCACTTGGAATCATAAGTGCCGACCTATTTATTTGCTTAGCTTTTCTCAAGAAGCATTTGATTTTCTTGGAGGTTCTTACCTTTAGACTGATATGAAATGTACCTGATATACCATTTCGTGACCGGAGGACGACACCAGTGCAACCTCCAACCGATCGACACCAGTGTCGGCAGCAGTTACAAATCGCCGGTCGTTGCAAAGCTGGTCGCCACAATGAAGTTTTTAATTACCTGTTTCGTTTTTGTGTATGAGGAGGGGAATGGGGAATGCACCTAAATGTATGCATCGAGAAACGTTCCGCCACTGCATCCGTACGGTGCTGACGTCTATTGCCTTAAAATGAACTAGTGCAGCTGTAGACTGGTCGCATCATTTACTACACCAAGGTTAATGTTGGACTGTATCGACTTGTCGATGTATTTAGCCAAATGTGTACAAAACTATAGAGTATAGAACTATAAAAATAGTCAAGTGGCTCAACTCTGATGTGGGGCTTGGTTGAGCATCCCGTCAAGGAGAGTTGAGCTGACGGCTTCCTACAGCTTTGTACGTCGGCCAACTTAAATTACAAACTAGCAAATATGAGAGTCAAAATGAGCCACGGCTCAACTATCCCCTTACCAGTTGTCTCAACTCTCCTAGGGACACAATGAGTGTTTTCAAAACTGCCAAAATGATTTAGATAGTGTGCTGGAGCTAGGTGTTCCAAAACCGGGTTTGATATCGAAATAAACACTACGACTACGAACTGTATCTGTTATAACAGCTTATGTCAGAGAATTTCTAACAAAATGACTCTCACTTCTCACACCAATCTGCGTGACGTCGACTAGCGCAAGTTCTCGTGCGCAGTACAAGTTGTGCCACCTACTGACTCATAAATACCGTCATCACCCGTTGATATTAAATCCTTATCTGACTTAAGAGCCAGGGCCGGCCGGGGGTGACTCGACTCTTCGTGTGAGCTACTCATCCTAGCCTCCGGCCCTATGCTCGTGAAGTGAAACACATTCAATTTCATGCATGGCACACTATTCAATGTTTTATATTCTTATTCCCTCGAAGGCAAGTGGAAACACAGGTGGTAATACTTTTTGCGCACTACGATTACTGTAGGTGACAATACTTCGCACTTTGATTACCCTATGAATGAAGTTCTCATTCTTCAGGGACACACTCAGTGATTCCCCAAAAATCTGTTTTTGCTCCCCATCGTTATTGCATGTGACAATTCTGTTCAACTCTTGGGTGCACAAACTGATTGCAAAATAAACTTCCATAAACAGACGGTCAACCTCTGCACCAAAGCTAGTACAGCACGAGTCATTGTGTCCAACCAGGTTTCGACTGCACCATTTGTTAGACTCACTCGGACACGAAATGAAAACTAGTATTAACTGGCCACATTTCAACCGTATTGTCCTCTAATTTAACACTTATGTGGCGTCCAAAGAGCAGGAAAATAAACGCACGATATTGACATTGGGTTCCCTTGGATTCGAAGTTTCTCGGTTGTCCCTCACACTCGTGTACACGGATACACGATGTAACAGCTGGCCGATATTCATTGCGAAAACGAACAAAAACGAGTAAATATCGATACAACTTCGATGAAACATCCCTCATTTTCGGAGAGAACTCTAAAACAACGACCGCAGCAAGGTCCTGGAAAGTGTGAAATCGCACAACTTTTAGTTGGGAAAATGACCGATGACGGATAGAGGGTGTTTATAAATGAAGATTTTCATATTTGAGCACTTGGGCAGCATGTCTTCATATTGAGGGACCTCCTCTCATACGGGGCCCTATAAACCTGGCACTATCAACTAATCACGAGGAGACGTGAAAATCATGCAACATCTTCAAGCCAAGCACGACACGGCCTAAAAAACAGTTTTGACCGAATCGAAAGATAGGCGACAGCAAAGACCACTTTTTTGTATAACACAAATGCATCGTTCTGGATGATTTCATAACGATGAAAATATGAACATTTTGAGTGTTTCTAGCAAAGTGCTTTAGGTTTCAATAAAGAATCTGATACCTCTATTGCTTAAAAACTATACAAAATAACATTTTCAAAGAGGGGCTGTGAAACAGCTCTTTAGCAACGTTCCACGCACAATGTTCCGTGTACCCCATCATTCTTAAGTGATGCCATTTCTTCCAGTATTTATCCAGAATTCGCTGCACACCATAGGGGTAGCTCATGTGATATCCTTAAATGATATTGACAGCGCAATTTTGTGACATAACAGTGAATGTATTCACCCACGTTTTTTAACTTAATCAGAGATGTAAAGGTGATGAAGAATTCGAGGGAATCCACTGTTCCCGAAAGCTAGTTTATACTTTGCATTGTTTGGAAGAAACATTCCCTTCTATGAAGCCTGTATACAAAATTGTGGAAAATCTTACAGTCAAGACCTATCTACAAAGGTGTAAACGGCCATTAAAACATCCCTGCACTTGGTGACAGCTATTTGACAAGCCTATTAAAATTTAAACTTTTTCTGGAGTTTTCTAGCGCCTTGGACAACAAAGGCAACATTTTTTGGTGCTTCAAGATTTTTAAAATTGACCGCAAGTACCCAGTGAAAATACATGCAAGTATCAAAACATTCTTAATCCTAAAACTCATTTTATTGGCCAGGAAGATATAATAAACTGCACTCAGACAAGATCTACAATAGACAACCCATTGATTAAACACATTCAACAAACAATCCTCTTTGTAGTATACATATATATATCTATATATAAGGACAAGGCATCAAGAGAATCCCCAACCTAACACCACTAACAGACATTAATTCCGATGGATGCTTAGGTCATGGAAACTCAATGCTCTCGTGCTAGTCTTATGTACAATTTTGTCAGGACAAAAAAGGAATACTGCCTCGGTGTTTCTTCTACACAAAGACTTTAATTGTGTAAATAAGGTATTCGACTCTCGACTCATCTACACCAGAGCTAAGAGAATTAATAAACCTTCAAGCCTTCGATTACCACACAATCTTAATGGCGGGGACACTGTTCCTTTTTTGCCCAACACGCTGCAACCGTACTCACAATCACATGGTTGACAAAATTCATCAAAGACTTCCTTATAAGAATACGTGCATTAAATCTGAAGAAGAAACTAGGACAGAAGTTTCAATAAAACACACAGAGAATTTATTTTACGATCCATGGTTGGGTTCAACAATTTTCAAACTCACTCCCTTTTGCAATATATTGTGTGCACAACTAATTTGACCCGAGAAAACCAAAAATCACACTTTCCTTGGATACCTACGACCGCACGACGCGCACGACCAGTTGGCACAGCGTCAGACACTAGAGGTTCTACGAAAAAGTTTAGCGTGTAGAACCTAATAGAACAACGGTGGAATGTACACAAAGAATCTCTAGACACCAAAACAGTGCGCTAGGTACTACTATACACTGACTTGCTCGATTACATTACAAACTGTCATTAAAACTATACACAGCTATTCAATACAAATAGAGAGTATTTACTTGCTCCACTAGCAGCTATATTTTAGACAACAATGTCAAAATCAACTGAATCAACCTCCTACCTTTTGAATAGCTTAGGGACATTTAATTGAAAATTTGCGTTTGAACTACTCAGTAAGCAGCTACAAAATCTGTCGCCAGTGTCACAGCATGTTAGCTTAGGGTACATGCCTGACTACTAGACAAAACTGAACAGAGACCAGGTTTATAGTAGTAGCGCCCAGGCTATTAGTAAAAATGCAGTCAGTAAACGATAATAACAATAATATCAATACAACGTCATAGTATGAAAAACTGAACACAGGCTGCACAACCCATAAAATTACTGATATTATAATTATTATCACTAAATATTACCTAATCAATCAAGTCGCTCAATTAAAGGGGCATGGGATAAAATGCATGTCTACACCTTTCACAGAGATGTGTGCCGCGTGTACTATACAAGTATTGACCTACTAAAATGCTACCTCGGTGTGTGCTAAGCCCCCATCAGCTGCTCCCCGCTCAAAGTCTTAGTCCGGGAAAATTCCTGAGAGGGGGGCGTCCCGAGGAGGAAGGAAACGGTGGGAGCCAGATGGGAGCAAGGTGAGGCGTCGTTAATAGTACGTCTCCATTTCCACAAAACCACCAGGCGTTCTCCGTAGAAGAAAGCGACGGACTTCGTCATAAATGAAGATGAGGAGGCTGAAAGGCATGGCCACAAACCACCAGGTGAACCTGAAAGAAACAGACACACATGCAGAACACCTGGTCAAGTTAGAATTCCACCAATGGCTAGTGGTTGACATAGAACATTAATGGCATCCGCACATTCATATGTTCCTCCAAAAAGTATTATATGGTAAAGTACATGAACAACACTGACGTCTGAAATTGAACAACACGCCTTACAAGAGTCAAGTCGGATTTAATTAAAAAAAAAAAGTCCATTTACAACATTCATGATGCAGCTTCAAGAAGACATACTTTACGATGTCTCTTAAAACACAGAAAACTAGCACTAAGAGAGGAGAGGCTTCCTACCTGAGTGGGTACATCCTAAGCCCATTGTCCAAGCCAGGGCAGTAACACAGGAATGCTGCCAATGCCGTTTCAAAAAAGATGCCAAATGTAAGGTGGTGATTCCTGTAACGAGACGTGAATGCAAGTTAGTAACTAGATGCGGATAATAATGTCCTAGCGCGCCCTACACTTTAACACACGAGTCCCAAACTTAGGCAATAGTCACTCACAGGGGTACCGGATCTTAGGAATATTTTGATGGTCGTTATTCAGTGAGAAACTGGTTCTCGAAAATGTGGTACCCTATAAGAGACTATTACCCATAACGGTATCTTTGAACTTGACACATTGGTATTATGATGAATACAAACAAGAATGCATAGGATACAATACAAAGGATCTTGATAAGTGTGTATCACAATGGATATGGTTATGCACCAGACGGACAATTGACACTGTACAAATAATAATGAGAAGGATTCAAATAAAACACAATTCTGATGAATGTCACTGAAAGGAAACATCGACTACAACCCGATTACAACACAGTACAACTGACTACAATCTTGACCATTGCTAAAAGGTACAGTTTGTAAATAATTTTTATGCGTAATTTCCAAAACATAAAACTGTAACTGCTAGCAACTTTTACATCATACTACTTTTAGAGAAATAAGCGACCCTTCAGGTAAAACTTAACTGAACAAATCCATTACCAGCTTCCAAGGAGGCAACGGATCAAGTGATCTTTCTAGGGAACAAACACTATCCATGAGTCTTAAATCGTTTTTAATGAGACTAATTTTACCAAAGGGGTCGAATGCTCATCTCAGATGCTGAATTCGTCCAGCTGAACTCTATCAGAGGGCGATTTGCCCCTCTGGTGAACTGACTTGACCAGCAACATGCACTTACATCATGCCCTGTTGGACCAGCGAGTTACGACGAGTCTTACAAATGATCAGGTCAGCCCACTGCACAATTACAATAGATACAAAGAAGGCTGAGTGACAGGTATACTCCAGGGTCTTGCGCTGGTAGTACGTCTGTAACAAACAAACATCAAATTCAGGTAACTTTTACGAGGCAACAGTGTTGTCAAGGAGAGAAAACAGTTTAAAGCGGCCATACCCCTCAAGATAAAAACGCTCCAAAGGGCAGAAGTGAACTACTTAACTAAATACAGCACGAGGTCGTGACCTCCAACTGCAACTTAGGAAGTGTGCATGGAGTTCTAACAGCTAAATACCAAAAACATGACGACTACAACCTTAAATTGAATATTTATTGTAGCCAGTTATGTATGTTCGCAACCAATCTTTTTTAAATTTCGTAACATAAGGTGTTGAAATTTGCACACAACTGCACTGAAAATGATATGCTTCCGAAGTGTTTTTTACGATCATCAACTATCAACTAGTAGGTGGCGCAGGATACAGCAAACTGGCCTGAAAAAGGGAAGGTGCAATTGTCTCTCAATTAAAACCAATTAGCCTAATTTCATGAAAACTCATTATTCCAAAGATACAAAGACAAATGTAAAAAATAAAATTGCAACTCAGAGGCTCAGCAGTAGTTAGATCTGCCCAAAAGTCATCCTCTGTGGTCACGTTCATACGAATAAATTTTGCACAGCGTAGGAGACATTCAGACCCATTTGAAAATCATGGTGTTCTCAGCAGGTACACTGCCAATTTTCATAACAATCCTTCAACCAGTTTGGCAGATAGGAAGACAGATGTCAAAAAATTCATAAATAATGAAAATGGTCTTTAGGTGACGCAGAATACGATGATCAGTCTGAAAATGGAAAGGCACTTTGGAGAAACAGCAGCAGGCGCCAGAGAGATATGATGGCAATATGTAACCACATTTGTACATGTGGGCAGACAAAATGGACAGCAGGAAAATTGAAATGACCAGGTATCAACAAAACCTGAAATTTTAAACGACAAAAAAGCAATGAAAAATTTGCATCTCTGTTGCAAATTCCTGTGGCGACAAATAACAATAGCGCCACCCTGGAAACCTTTGCCAAGGCTCTTAGAAACTGAACCTGGCTGTGATGTGAGAACAAAGCTGCTAACTCCTACATATGAACCTAGTCTAGTCCAATACAGCAGCAACACAATTTCATGCCCTTTCAACTCACCCATTCCTGGCCGTAGGAGTCTTCCAAGTCGTTGATGCTCTTAACATCCCACTCCTTACGCAGACCAATCAAGCGTGAAGGCCAGAAGCCATTCTCGCCCATGATGACGAAGTAGACAAAGAAGCCAGCAGAGGCCTGCATCATACCAATTTGGCCGTACGCCATAGAGATGAGCCTGGACAGAGAAATGCAAAATTGACACTGGAAACTTTAACTGGCATAGTACGTCCTACAGTGGTAGGAAGCTCACATTCTGTCAAAAACCTGTAGAATTAGACCACTTATTGCAATAAAAGTGGTGTCCAATTGTTCCTTACTCAGATGAGAAGTGATCTTAGGTCTTGTAAAGAACAGACTCCTTGAGACCATGCTCGCTGCTTAGAATTAGACGCCGTGACAAGTGAACTTGCACTGCCTGATAACTAGCTATAACAAACGGTCAGTTCTTTAGAAGTTTAGATATCACTTCTAATTTGACAAAAAGTTTGAAACCACCCGAGGACTGGTAAGTGGTGTACATTAAAAGGTGGTTTAAAGCCACTTCAATTACAGGCCACAAGTCTAAAGAAACACTGATGCGGCCATAATCCAACAAAAAAGGTACACCAAGCGAAGCATTATTTATCTTCAGCATCAAAAATTACAGTGAAAATTTGGGACAGTGAGAAATGAATTGTTTGACTCCTTTCTAGAAATAGGTAATATTGGCCGTCCCAAACTCAAGAATAATCAGACAACAAAATTACCCAATCTGTAAATTGAAAAAAAAAAACACTGTCCATGGTAAATGCCAAAAACACCCGAGGCCCAAATTTTAGAATCAAGAAAATTCAATTTTTGCAATTTCTAGAGACTGTCCCAAATCGGAAAATATTTATCATGTGCATTTACAAAACTAACCCACAACCATGTACGTTTTACAGCTATTGCCATGGTATGAGTGCTCATACAATATCAAAAAACTGCGGCTTACCTCTGGTTGACCAGCTTATCGTGGATGGGGTCACGTGGCTGCCGCTTCATGATGTCGCTCTCGGCCTTCTCGTAGGCGAGTGAGATAGCTGGCACAAGATCAGTACCCAAGTCAATACAGAGGATGGTGATGGTACCCAGGGGCAGGGGAACGTCCAGGGCGATGAACACGAGGAAGGGCGTGATCTCGGGGATATTACTGGTCAGCGTGTAGGCAATGGACTTCTTCAGGTTATCAAAAATCAGGCGACCCTCCTCAACACCGGTGACGATCGACGCGAAGTTGTCGTCCAACAGGATCATGTCAGCCGCCTGTTTACTTACGTCGCTGCCGGCAATACCCATGGCAACACCTGTGAGTAAGTAAGCCATAATGAAATCCCACAAGCACAAGTGATGAGAGAGTCATTAAGCAAAGAGAAAGAGATCCAACAAGTCGGAATGGCCCACCTTGCAGTAGGACACTGCCTGCCTGTGGAGCTAGACATCACAAAATCATTTTTTCTAATACCAAGCTTGAGTTAATAAGCACCGACTCATTTTTTCAAAAATTATTTCAACGACATACTGGAAATTGACAACACATTTAGCTACAAGAACATAAGCAAACATTAAGCCTGTAGAGTAGTTCCATTTCTATGTTGATTAACAGGGCCATTACAAAAGTCCGATTTTGGCTTGTGCATCCAAGCTCTTTACAGTTGACATGGTGAGCTTACCAATATCAGCCTTCTTGAGAGCTGGCGAATCGTTTACACCGTCGCCAGTGACAGCCACAATCTGTCCCTGGCGTTGACAGCCTTCAACAATGATCAGCTTCTGCTGTGGTGAGGTACGTGCGAATACAATCTCAGTGTGATTTGACAGGATGTCGTCAATCTGGGCTGGGGTCATATCACGCAGGTCAGAACCGTGTACTACACACGCATGGGCATCTCTGGCAAAGATAAAATCAAATCAAATCAAATCAAATCAAATTAAATACTGAAATAGGTCCAAAACCTTCTACAAGCCAAACTAAACATAATGCAGTGACTAACAAGCCGGCCAAGTAATTTTCTGAGTGACCAGGAACAGTCTTACTAACCACTGAATAACTTTAGTCTCAAAAACCATGTTTTGGAGTTCATAAACCTCAACATTATTCAGACATTTTTCTCTTCCAAAGCAATGGCACTGCATACTTATATCCTTTGTTTGATTAAAATTGGTAACGACAAATTGCCAGGAATTTGCCTGAAGGCCATAATGCCTTAGTGAGTAGATGGTAACTAAACCACAAGCCACTTAACAGCTCCAGTGTAAAGCCACAAAGTTACGTCTATACTTCTCAAGCCTAGAATTCATTTCTAATCTGAGAAAGCCACAACATCACGAGACCAATGTCACAACGGTAAGTGACCTAAATGAGACTTTATTTTTTTACTGAAATTTTAATACTACGCACTATTTTCTGGGCATTGTCAAGGCATTAGCACTCACTTGCATCTGTAGAAAATACGTTTTGCATGAATCTACATTTGCCTCAAGAAATTTGAGATCTCAAACGAACGTCACTTACAAATATCATGCTTACGCACAAACGAGACATTGAATTTGTCACTAACCTCGGGTTGACCTCTTCTACAGGGATGTTCTGCCGGGCAGCAATGTCTTCAACACAGTCGTTACCTTCAGAGATGATGCCGACACCCTTAGCAATGGCTTTAGCCGTAATGGGATGGTCACCTGTTACCATGATTACCTGGCCAGACATAAATAGATCATGAAAAACTAAATGCAACAAGGTAAAAATATCAACTCATGATCAAAACGCAGAATTCCTCACTAAGAAAATTATGCCCGTGTCAAAGAGTCACTGAATCAGATGTATTTCATGGTTAACAGGCATCAATATAAGTGGTTTTGATGTGAAAAAAATGATACAAAAAGCAACACTGCCTTCATATACGAATGTGGGAAACCAAACAAGAAAAACACCTACCCCAAGGCAAACAAAGAAAGCACTGATAAATATAACAAACTCAAAATAGGTTACCTTGATTCCAGCACTTCGGCACTTGCCAACAGCATCAGGCACAGCTGCCCGTGGAGGGTCGATCATGGCCATGAGGCCAACAAAGCGCAGGCCCTCCAGCGGAAAGTTGACCTCATCAGGGTCAAATTGGAAGTTAGGTGGGAACTGCTCGGTAGGCAGGAAGTAGTCGCAGAAACCGAGCACGCGCTCACCAAGGCCGCCCAGCTCCATGTAAGCATCATTGAACTTGTGACGCATGTTATCATCCAGCTTGACCTCTTGACCTTTCATGAGGATTGTGCTGCAGCGGTCAAGGATACGCTCAGGTGCACCCTTCATCACTAGCAGGTAGCGTGGGTCATTGGCATCCTGAGTCTCATGGATGGACACCTGCACGGGTAGGGCAAGAAAAGTTTCAGAAACAAGTAAAATGACACGAAGACAAAACGACCAAATCACACGCACAGAGAGAAATTGACATGGAATCCCTGGTTGAAATACAAAAAAGCCGTTGAAACCGGCTGTACGAGATAACTGCCAGTCAAGAAAAACATCCCTTTTACTCCATAAAGCATTTTTATTATTTACACACGAGTCAAGTGCACTTTTCACAATGAAAGAAACAACTTCCACGTACTCATATGCTCATGCACTTTACAGAGTGTCACTGAAGTCTACTCAACAAGCAAATCACAACATCTAGTGCAACCAACAGTGAAACCAATACCTGATATTTGTTGGTAGAGTTGAATGGAATCTCAACCACCTTCCTGTTAGCTGCCCGGAAAGCTGTTACGTTTCCAAACGACAATTCGACGCACTTTAGCAGGGCCGACTCAGACGCGTCACCATTGCACTCACTGGAACACAACAGAGCAATACCTGACCTAAAGCCCTTACTGATTTAATTTCCAAGGAAGCCAAATCATGTACTACTTCTGAGTTAAGACTCTCAAAAATCAAAACCAAGGCATAATTGTGGTGCAACAAAAATTGTAACTTATTGTGACGAACACAAACGCTTGATTTACATGCTGTTATACCCAAAAAATGTTAAATACAAGCAAATAAAAAGTTGCACGGAATTCTCCCCATAAAGTTGTTGCCATTAAGTATTAATTCCCAATGCTGATTCTAGGAAATATGATCAAGTGCTACAGAGCACCACCTTTTCGATGACGATGACTTATTAGTGAAGTGGACTGCTAACTTCACTTAACTCTGTGCATTACAAATGGTGGCAAATATAAGGGGCGATATCCTTACCGCTTGAGAACAGAAATTTCTTCTTGACCAGCTTTGAACTCGGCTCTGTTACACAACATGGCAATGCGGGAGAGGGCCAGCCAGGTTTCATCATTTGTGCCATAGGAGGCATCTACACAGCAATACAACACAGATTTATATACAACTGGACAACTAAAGCGTGAGTGAACTGTGTATTTTTCATGAACTGGGACTTAGCACATCTTCAAAGCATAATTTTAGTGATAGTTACCAAGTTATGATAAGATGAACACTTCCAGATTAAAGGTACGTTTTTAAGAGAAAGAAACATCACGAGTCCCTATGGCTGAGAACTGTTTTCAAACAAGGACAGCTAAGATTAAATCTCTGATACACACAAAAAAGTCTCAACAACTTTCAGACACAAGGTCAACAGTCACGACAGTACAGTTCACTGTAAACCTACTGGTCTGCTCTTCGCTGGTGTCAGCCTCGACGATGCGCCCGTCAAACCACATGTGGGCGACGGTCATTCTGTTTTGGGTCAGCGTGCCCGTCTTGTCGGAACAAATGGTGGAGGTAGAACCCAGTGTCTCCACTGCCTCTAAATTCTTGACTAGACAATTTTTGGATGCCATACGCTTGGCAGTCAGAGTCAGACACACCTGCCAGGCAGAGATGATCAGAATACAAGAAGTGGATATGAAAATACAGTGCGGGACACAAAAATGAAGGAGGTACAAATTGGGGACTGTTCGATAACTCATAGCATGAAAAATTTAAAGGAAAATGTTCACAATTTAAGCGGCACATGAGCTACTCATATTTTATAATGTAACACTAACCAAGAATATTCTTGTGGTAACAAAACTCAGGATACAGAATTTGCAAGATAAGAAAATATATATCCACACAGGTAATTTGCCTTTGTCAAATTCTAAAGATAATTGAAAATAAAGTTTCTGCACAAATAAGAAAAACTATTTAATCGCACAACAAAGATTTCCCTAAAGACAAATAAGGTTACTGCAAACCTACAAGGTGGCTATTTGTCAACAGAGAGCGTTTAGATTTTTCATATCAAGAAAAATTCAACAGATTCAATATCAAGCAGGATAAAGAACAGCCCCAAAACTTAGGATTGCAGTGCTCAACTTCTCCAAGTAAAAATTTAGTAAATAATTTCCAAAGGCACAACACAGGCAAACAAACGCATATGGAACTCACCGTGACTGTAGCCAGTAGACCCTCGGGCACGTTAGCCACGATGATACCGATGAGGAAGATAACGGCGTCCAGCCAGTCATAGCCGAGGATGAAAGCGATGAGGAAGAAGGAAACGCCGAGGAAAACGGCCACGCCAGTGATGATGTGGATGAAATGTTCGATCTCCCGTGCAATGGGTGTCTGGCCCATCTCCAACCCGGAGGCTAAGTTAGCAATACGGCCCATCACAGTACGGTCACCTGTCTGCACAACCAGGCCGCGGCACGTACCTAAAGTAGAAAGCAACACAACTGTTTTTCCCATCCTCAGGACAGATTACATTCTACTCCCCCAACATAGGTACAACACCCTGAGGCAGCAAGTAAAAACAGGAGGTTTGGTCCTCATCATTATTTTTGGCTTCAGTAATGCAACACATCCAGATTTCCATAGACTGTAATGTACACAGGACAATAACACATCAAACTTCTGAACAAGTATGCATCAGCAAACTGCACAGCTGTGAAGAAAGCGATTTCCAAAGCAACGCATAGTTACACGCAAAGTTTTAACAGTGCCAGCACTCACGATTTGCCTAAGTATCTAGTAGGATTTTGACTAGCACACACAACAGCCAGCTCACCTTCGACAGCGTTGGTTGAGAAGAAAGCCAAGTTCCTGGTCTCCAGGGGGTTGTCATGGGTGCACTCGGGGGACCTTGAGCAGGGCTCAGACTCTCCAGTCAAAGATGAGTTGTCAACCTGGAAAAGGGAGTTGATGTCTTTACAAACACATCAGACTTTTTAAGAGTAGCGACGCACACCAACATTAACATAGCAAGAGACGACGGTTTGATTTGGCTTAGACGTTTTTTCATTTGTACATTGCTTATCAGGCATTTTTACGAATCATTAGATTGAGAAGTAGATGCTGACATTCTTACGACTTTTACATCTTTCTACCAAACAAAAATTTACTGCAGGGCACAATCCAACACACGAAAATTCTCAATTTAAGAGCAAGCAGCTCAATTGCGCTAAGCTACAGCAAACACCACAACAAAGTCAAATTTTTAAAGCGAAGATCCAACAATGCTGAATCCTTTTGAAATATAGTGTTGCTGTTGGAGCCAACTTTAAAGACAGAAAACCTCACGAGGAACATTAGTGCAAGTATATTCAATGCTTTACCTTAAATCCGTGAGCGCTGATAATCCTGATGTCAGCAGGAACACGGTCACCAAATTTGACATCAATGACATCACCCACAACGAGATCCTCAGCGCGAATATCGTACTTTTCTCCACTACGTATGACCAGAGCAAACTGAAGAAGACACGAACACATTAATCTCGAGAGTGACGAAAAATCCAATCCCCAATGTGCTAGTCACAAGTGCAATGAACTGCATCATGCGACACAAAAACAAATCCTTGTTCCCGTTTCATTTTAGAAATGATTTCTATGCTTGGGACAGCCCGATAATTTGGTTTTGATTCACACCAGGCTCATGAAATTGGTTTTCACAGCTGGTTGTTTCAGCTATCAAAGCAGTGTGGCAGTAAAGTGGATCCCACGTGCAACGTATTATTGTAATCATTTTCATTTAAAACAATGGCAAAAACCTGCGAAGAAAGTAGTTTCTTTTTGACAAGAGAACAAGGTTCACGGCAGCTTTCATTTACTACAAAGACATCTTGCATGAGCACTGAACGAGAAAATAATTCAGAAACTGTTCAAAGAGAAAATCCTTAGTCTCTTGATGATACTGTCGGAACACCAATTTGTACTGAAACTGCACAGCTTAACAGTTAGACAAAATATAGGTAATTGACAGAACTAGTTAAATAAAACAGCCTTTGAATTGGAAACCTCCAGTAAATACCACATTAGCTAGATTCAAAGCATTAACTACAGAGAACAGAACGAGTTTGCTATCTAAACACACAAAGCACAAGCTAAGTCCTAATCTACTTAGAAAAGATGCAAAATGCAGAAAAGGACAGCAGAAGACTTGACAATGAAATAATTGACAGAACGTAGCACTTAATATGACTGTGCAATTCAATGGGCAAGTTTAATACGTACTTACCAGTACCAGATTGGAGCCACTTTCTGTGAATGATCATCGTCTAACTCTTAGCAGCTTTTTTGCCCTACACTTCCAAACACTGGGTCCGGTAGACCCACCTTCCAAAAATGTTGGGGTATATTTCAATTTTTTGGGATCCGTGAAAACAGCCCAGAAATTATCACACTAGTGCAGAACGATGCACAATGTATGTTGAAAAAAGACGTGTAAATTGTGGCAGTTTTATCAATGCAAAATACAGGAAGTTATTCCAGGAATGATTTTTTTGTTTCTTCATTACTTCTTACAACTAATCAAAACTGCATTTTGTCGCATACCCATAAATTCAATATGCGCTTTTTTAGCTTAACTGCGTTAAATGAGGCAAAATTGAAGGCTCAGGTGAACATAAATTTTGGTGTACTTTGATGATCATGTTTCAGAATTCACATTTTTCTATTTTCGATTATAAACCATAACAAAAAGTGATCATTAAGTGTTTAATCTTCTTAGGTGTGCATTAAAAAGAAACAAAATAAAACCGATAAGGACACAATCAAGAACGCACACGCTAATAACAAAGGGAGTATTAACATATGTAAACAGCTTTGTTATGACTAGATGATTACTTAGGAACACGACAAAAAACACAGGCTGCTAACTGAAGACCGGCTCACCTGTGGTACCATGTCCTTAAATGATTTCATAATGTTGGCGCTTTTTGCTTCTTGATAATATGAGAAACAGCCCGTGATCATAACAACGAGGGACAAGACAATACCTAAGTACAACTGCAAAAAACGAGCCCGTAGGAATATTAAGCAAAGACGACTGCAACTGGCAACGGAAAAAAAATAATCCTACATGACACTCCTGAAGCTCCTCATGTCCTGGCCAACTTGACTGGATAAAAGGACAAGAACACCAAATAAGAATGATTCAACGCTGGACCTGTAATTCGAATTCTGCGTGTGCTCAAATGGAATGACACATTTAACAATCTCGATGACAAAGAAATAGAAAATGGCAGCAGTGATCACAGTTGCACGGGTGTGAATCATTACTGAATTGGTGTTCTCCTCCATAAAGTAAGTCATATTATTACACAGCCATAGAGCCTGCTAACGTGTTTAGTGATATCACAAAGCCAGATGGCAACACATGTCCAACAGGAATATCACATAACCACAGTAAACAGTTTTCAGGCTCCACGTCGTGCAAGGTATGCGACAGAAAGAAACAGCAAAGCCTGATTAACGACGACAAGATGGGAGATTAAAGCAAACACCACAGAAAAAGCAGTTGTTACTGTCAGCCCGGAGACAAACCTGCGGCACCATATCTTTAAATGACTTCATGATGTTGGCACTCTTGGCCTCCTGGTAGTAGGAGAAACAACCGGTGATGATGACCACCGCCGCCAGCACTACACCTAGGTACAACTACACAAGCACAACAACGGTCAGTGGAAGGAACAGAGACAACAACAGCAACTGATGAATTTTTCATGAATCACGCACACCGTCACTAGAGCTGTGCGCATAGGCTACATGCAAACTATGACTTGCCTCCAGACAACAAATGCCCACAGTTCTTGAATTAACTGGCAACTTAAACATGCTGAAGATTAATCTAACTACAACACACAAAGGAAACCAAAAAGCATCACGTCCGTTTCATAACTGCGTCGTAGCTTATAATGCACAGCCCTAGTGTCACGAATATTTGCAAAATGAATGTGGTCATTCAACACTGATCTAGCAGTGTCTCTAAGAAAACCCTGTAACTAAAAACGCAGTCAAGGTCAGTGAAATAGCAACGACATGCTTTACACAAGCCCAACGAACAAGCAGAAATTCATCTCGATCTCCTCTCATCGTTCCATCAACTGATAGTACTTTGCCCTTCAGAGACGGAAGTTCACAGTACCCGGCACTGTCTCTACACACTAGGTGTCAACAGTCATAGGAAGAAAGCAGTGGATATCAGGTCGCATGCAGCTCCATGGTTTGCAAACTGAAAGTGAAAACTATACGAACGACTTTCGCTGTGGCAGTCACGAGTTACGAGCGTAATGCACACACCACAAAAACAAGACCTAGAATACAAGGTTTTTCAAAACGAATTGTTCAATTGGGGAACGGGCAGTCAGCTCATAACTCGGTGAGCCTCCAACGAGGTGATCGTAACGAGCGATGCTAGACACGTCGCAGCCATTAAAGCCATTCATTCTTTGCGCAGCCGTCGGTGGCGCCAGCGGCACCTGAAACAAACCTGCGGCACCATATTCAAGAAACTTTTCATGATGTTGGCGCTTTTGGACTCCTGATAGAAGGAGAAACAGCCAGTGACGACAACCACCACCGTTAACACAATGCCGAGGTAGAGCTGCAGAGAAAACACCGTTCCAGGACGGCGACGGTTAACATCAACAACATGAGCAACAGCTGTAGCAAGCAAACGTCTTAACAATGTTGAATAAAAACCACTACTTAATTAAAAAAACAGATTATCATTAATTGTTTATAACAAAAAGGGTCATACCATAAGACTTAACAAATTTCGAAAACTTTTTTCCAGTGGGAATAATACGTAAAGCAGCTAAGACCATGTGCACAAACTGACATCAGCAAACTAACATCGCAGTAAACAATGTCATCAATTTTAAGTTGCATTTTGCGCTGTTTAACAGGGTACAAATGGAAATCCAACCAGTTTTTCAACTCTGATAAAATTGCTCTCATAATATTCCATACCACAACAGGATTCTATTTCCGTTACCAACCCAAGTCACTGACAATACATACACGTGCCGTTTTTGAACTCACAACTTTAGGATTGGTCATTTTCGAAAACACAATTTAAGGGCTGGCTAACGCCAATAAACTCTGAAGTGTTTTAATGCTTTTTTGGTAGAGGGAAATAGAATCCCATCATGGAAAGGAACATTATGAGACCAATTTCATTAGCGTTTAAGACCCGTTTCGATTTTCGTTTTCGGCCAGCTAAACAGGGCAAAGTGCAACTTTAAATATTGCATGAACCCTTCTAATCAGCAAAAATTCAGATGAGCATAACTTGTAAATTTGAACTTGTTCACGATGCATTTGTCTCAGCTTGCAAGTTTAAAAGCTAGGCACTTGTAGGCCAGAATTTCAATGGAAACAAATCATGCCTTCATGGTAATGTCTTGACGGGAACCCTAGTTCTTTTTCAAAAGGCGTTAAGACCACCCCTTCCCCAGGGGACACTTACGTTATCACCAGGCGGCTCTTCTGACGTGCCCGACTGAATACTGTAAGCAACGAAGCAGAGGACAGCGCCTATCCACAGCAATGTAGAAAAGCCTCCAAACAGCTGTTTGCAAAACTTGACCCACTCAGGGGTGGTTTTGGGTGGGGACAGCTCATTGGGGCCGTCGCGCTCGAGAACCTCACGCGCCTTCTGAGGTGTTAGACCCTAGACGAACAGAACGCAACGAAACGCAACAATCAACAAAA
This sequence comes from Phoronis australis, assembly GCA_002633005.1. NCBI lineage: Eukaryota > Metazoa > Phoronida > Phoronidae > Phoronis > Phoronis australis. The sequence continues at coordinate 173,182 of NMRA01000652.1, read as the reverse complement.
CAAAGTAAAAAGCACAGTGAGCATTGAGGTGGCTTCGTCGTGTCATCTGTGTGACAATCTGAGACAAGTGCAGATCTTGGTACAGACTGATGTGAAAGTTAGGCCACACTGCACACTGTCTGAAGTGAATTCCTCGATTCAAGCCGATGGTTTTCAACAAACAGTGACAATGTTACCAACTCTGTAACTCCCCCGTTGTGATTTCGGGACAATTACAACAAATGGGTAAAATTATCACTGCGTTTTAAAATGACACCCCATGTACATTCAGTCCGCCCATTTGGAACAAGACCTTGTTTGGCCTAGTTGAGTGCAGTCGTAGTTGAGTGCACTCCATAGGAGGTCACAAAAGACTATTTCGATTCACACAAATAACACAACGAAATAACCAAACAAAACGGTAACAACGTCGCACAAAAGTGGGGTTAGTGTGTCGTCGACTTGCCGCGTACATTATCATCAGGTGCCTCCTCACCGTCCCGACCGTACTGAATGCCGTACACCATGAAACAGAGCGCAGACCCCACCCACAGCAGGGTGGAGAAGCCGCCAAATAGCTGTTTACAGAACTTGACCCACTCAGGCACAGTCTTCGGCGGAGACAGCTGGTTGGGGCCATTCTGAACCAGCTTCCGTTTTGCCTCATCTAATGAGAGTCCCTACATGCACACGTGGCATAATTGCATAACAATAATAACAAAAAGAAATAATACATTTATACATTTCTAGTTATATCTTATGTTTAATGAGGCTAAAAACCTGCGTTCTGTCAAAGAAACAACCCTTTTAAGACTACTCACTGATACGAAATTACTTTCATCGTGTTCCTTACTAAGTGGTTTCTGAGCTTTCAAATAACCGACAGCTCGTTACTCTTCCAGACCATAGTCAACATATAAAATTACACACTTTGACCAGCCAACTTGCACTGCCTGGTCTCAAGCAATAATCAAGTGTCAGTTCTCTTGAAGCGATTAAATCAGCTTTCATTTGACTTGCGACCACTTCCATAAGGGAAACGAGTCTAAATCAAAAGAAGGCGAGTTAACTACTGCCTTACTATTTTGATTACCGTACATAATACAATATTCAGCCAGTGCTACAGCACACACTATGGCTAACAAGTGAAATTACATTTCGTAACATTTCTACATAAAAATAAAGATAAAATAAGTCTATTACTAACACGGCACATGGTAGATGCCATAAAACACCTAAAAGTAAACTTTAAATTGTTTGTAGCAGTCACCAGGACACCAGCCTGTGAAAAAGGGTAAAATGACAATTTTGGCAATTATTTTTGAGCCAAATCGCTGGAGAATTACCGTACTACCTGACGCAATATCAATCACGAACGTCAAAATTACACAACCCTCCCATTATCAAATGGACTGAAACACTAGACAAAATTTCAACTGCAATTAACCAAATCAGGTATGATGACACACTAGGTACAGCCAGATATTGTACTTTTTACTTACGTTGTATCTAACTGAAACATTTCTTTACACACTTTAAGGCCTAGACGACTGGATTGCAAACAGTGTACACAACTAAAAAACCCAGTTAATTCTATAAATCATTGACGGTCTGAACAATTTCCCTTTTTGTTTTTGACACGTTCCAAAACAATTGGCCTCTGAATTTGGTGTATGAATCTCTTGCTAAAAATAAATCAGACCACATTAGCCATATAGGAGAACTATGTATCAATAATACCTGTACTAAATTAATGTTCATTATACCAGGAAGACATTACCCTGGGAAATTTCAAGGGAATTGTGTTGCCAAGCAACAAAACAACCTCCCCTGAATACTAAATCAATAAGTAAGAATGAACCCACAAATCCATACCACAATAACTACCAGAAGGAATAATTTAAAATGTCTATAAAATTCTACAAAAAAAATACACATCACATACGGTAAGTTTAAAAAGCTCTCACTCACAGTGTTTGGATCGGTCCCAAGGCGTTCACAGAGTTCTTCTAACGATATGACATGCTCGTCCTGTGAAAAAAACAAGTCATGACATTTAGCGAGACCATTACTCCACACAGGTAGTCAAAACGTGACCTTTTATCCAAAGAAAGAGCGTCACCTTCGGGGCATCAACTTGTACAATGTTCAGTGTGATCTTCTGAATGCTAGAAATTACGCCAACCACATTGGGCAACCTTGTTCTAAATAGAACTCTCTTTTCACAAAGGAAGGAAAACATTTCCCATGACTGACCCAGTTTTTGAATTTGAAATGTTAGGTACTTCTGAGCCCAGGCACAATCTAAGAATGATAAATTATTCATCCATAGACATTAGCCCAGTTTGTTGAAGTTGGTGGTCGAAGAAGCACAACATGCTAAGCTACAGCGAAACTGTACATTAGACTAATGAATTCATTTATTTCAGAAACCCAACATACGAAGTTCAAGGATGCATGCCAGACAGATGTGCCACATTGAAGGTGAATACCTTCAAGAGTTATGTAAGCATCTCTATCGACCAGTATTTCGTTTTATTGCATTTTACTTCATTCAATTCTGAACTAAAAGATCAAAATGTACAATGACTGTTTCCTTCCTCAGGCACTCCGAAAGGAAAATCTTAGCTTCTTCTCTTTAAGGTAATTGTCGACCAGTGAGGATTTTTTTAAAAATGCAATATTCATATTTTGTATTAAATTCTATCTTTATTTTCCATTGGTAACCATAAGACTTCTTTTAACGAATTGTGGCTTTTCTCTTTAGTGCATGGATTGATTAACATGAAATTTTTCACAACGATTGTTTGGTCTCAGTCGATTGGGGGCCAATAAAAATGTGAAACAAGGTTTCCTGCGTCTTAAGTGTAAGAATGTACATGAAATCTCCTGCACTTTATTTTTTCTCTAGAAATCCATTTTCAAGCAAAACTAAAAATTCAAAAAAGCCTTCACATGATAATAAACGAATGTGAGACGTTGTGAGACACGAATTAAAAAATTCAATCAAGGATTCAGAAAATATATACTTTTACGAGCTGAAATTGCACAGTAGAAACATTATTTGATGAAATGTGGAGCGACTTCAAAAAAAAAGACAATTACCTTGATAGTACTTGCACACCCAATGATGTCGATTCGACGACACAAATGTTGAATCTGGACTGCATTTAAGTCATTAACCCACATTTAGTGCATAATCGTCAAACTCTGAATTGTACATTGAAATTTGTCACGTAACCTCCTATTACATCACAAAAAGACAAAAACGGAGTTGGCAGCTAACGGTTAGCTGTAGACCAGCATTGTTCATTAGCCTATCAGTCAAAATGCATTCATATGAACATTGTCAATAGGATCTGAGTTCATCTTCACACCCGTTGTCGCTCTCTGGCGAGTTTGTTCAATTCACTACAGTACCCCCAAGTTGTTGACTCCTTCTGTCCAATTTGTGTCTGTTTCGGTTTGTGATGCACAATTTTACTGAATACTATTTATGGAAATCGACTTCATACAATCACCACACAAATAATAAATATACCGATTAACCTTCTGGTTATTTATGATATAGCTTCACTTATTAGAATTGTCTTAATAGCATACATTCCTCGGACTGATAAAAGTGAGAGATGTATGTCAGCCAACATTTTCGCGTTTCAATGCATTGCAATTACTATCTCAAAATTTTGCAGTCACAACGGACAAATATTGATACTACAAGACGTTCTACAACTCTTCCATTCTACATTTCTTCCAATCGATGGTTCCAAAGGTCGGGTATTAGCTTCGGTCACAAGATCTCACAACAATTTCTGACCTCTGTTTCCATATTCCAAAACCTTTGACACCACTCCGAGGAAAGTGCCTAAGGTAAAAAATTGCACTAATTGCCGAGATTCATCAACTCACCATGACCAATTCCTGCTTCAGGTCGTCCATCTCTTCCTGTTTGTCCCGCTTGCCCTTCTTCTTCTTCTTCTTTTCCACGACAGGCTTAGCTTGCTCCGGCTCATCTTTTGTGGCAAACCGGTAACTGTCTGCCTGTGGTCCCTGGAAGATCAAAGTTAAATGTAGGGTCGCAAGCCTGTGTAAAAGGTCACTCGAAACCTTAGAACAGCAGAAGCAGGCCTTCATCTAGAGGGTGTCCAGGGCATCGAAATGGACACTTTGACTCAAATCTAGACACCCTAGATTCCTTGTTCAGCATTCGGATGCCCTGTTTAGCATTTGGATGCCCTGTTTAGCATTTGGATGCCCAAGTAATTAACTTGTGGTGCAGCAGATCTGAGAGCTCATTATCCTCTACAGAATAAAAAAGCTGGTTAAGAAATTCTTTAATGTAGAACCATGTCAGCAATTTGACTTGGGAGCCACAAAGATGCAGTCGCACGTCATTGGTTATGGACACCCTGAGATATTGGAGAACCCATTTTGGACGCCCTATTTTTGAAATCCTGGATGAATCCCTGAGCGTGAAGTGCTTCAATTAATGGCTGATTGGACATTGTGGGTTGCTCAGCAATTTCCCGTTGCACACAAGTGTAGATATAATTAAAATCTCTGTCCAACTGATGTAAACCACACATGCAAAGGCAAATGTTACAAACTACCTTGACATAATTGGTATTACCAGCAATAACGATTAGCATTCTAAATGATGCATTAAACTTTTACGTTCTGATCTTCTGATCGATGAGGTACATGAAGACTTTGTTACATAATTTATGAAATAAGTAATCTCTAATACAATGCTACATTTTACTTTCAATATCTTTGTCCTGCTGTAGCAAAATGACGTCACCAGGCAATCAAGAATTAACCAACAACCTTAAAATGAAAGCCCTCACTCAACTGAGAGCAAAGATGCTGTTTTGCAAAATAACCATGAGAATGATTTTCAACCATTGGAAGATAATTTCTGGGCCTCGTGAAGAGAGTTTCGCAAGATTTTTTAAGTATTTTTCATGGGGGAATGAGGCTGATGTTTTGCCTCAAAATCGAGGCATCGAGGGCCCTAAGACTGCTCCACGTGTCATGAACAGTCAATTGTAAAATGACAGACTTCAAGATGCCCCCTCCCCCCAAGAATTCCCAGTGGGTAGCCATTGCAGCACGTTTTAAGCAGAACCGATCCCTAACAGTAATTTTATTTCTTATAGATCTCTAATGCAAGGCATCAATTATCTCTAATACGCAAGACAAAGCACAAGAGTAGGTGGGTGATTTATGTGGGAGAAGGATTCAGCATATTAATGTTAGGGAAGGGTCAGCCTTAGTACAATGTACGGATTGAAAGGAAAGATTAAAAACAACCACTAGACCGTGAATTTCTATGGCCATGTAGTCAACACTAAAGATAAAGAGACCATTTAATCAGACCGACGACTTTTTCTATGACAAGCTTTAAGCGAAGAAGCTTGTACGCCGTACGACTGTTTGCGATAATGAAAAAATGTGCACAACGTCCCACAAAATCAATCTTCTAATTTCAGCTGTAGGAAGTAGCTGCACTCAAATGAATAACAGTGCGGACAAATCAAATCAACCTAATTATTAGAAGACTTTCTCCGTTGAGATTCGATTTAAAAATGCTATGCAGACCCCTAGTTGTCTTTTGGTGAAAATAAATGGTGATGCATGTGATTAATAAAAGACAGATATAGTGTGATTACAGGACTAGCCAGGCTTCAAAGGATAAGGTTGCTGTGTTGTGAAGAAATAGCAAATAGCAAAGAATTTCATTCCAACCACTGCAGCTGTGGTATTATTAACAACACTGGAAGAACTGACAATACCATAGAAGGTCTTAATGGCTGCTGGTGAAAGGTTAGAAATAGGAATGACTTGAATACACAAGTATTATTTACTCAACAGAGATTTACCACACACTGATTTAATAGCACAGAATGAAATGGCAAATTAGCAAACCAAAGCCTCAGAGCCATAGAAGACTATGAATACAGTGACAAAAAGAACTTGAAAGAGAACCAACTGCATGTACAGAGTTCACCCCATCAGTCTAAACCAAGTGCACTCTATTCAGCAGAGGTCAGGGGTGATCGTAAGGACTGAGATTACTATTTGGTATGGACACAATCTTTTAAGCTGACATAGACCTCAGAATTTCTTGAACAAGTAGTCATGCAAGACTTCAAGAGATATTAAAATGCACTCTAAGCGAAACAATAGTCTTACTGGTGTTATTCCGGCGACTACAGAACTCAACCCGGAGACGATGACTACCAAATTTTACTCAAACTCTGAAATTACTTGGAGACTTGGACTCCTAACTTTAATCACTTAGGTATTACTCGAAAAATGGTGACCACTGTGTGCCTGAACTTTACATTGAGAATGACATATTAATATTTACTTAAGTCCTTCCAAGAGGTACAAAGTCTCAGACTCGAGAACTGTTCTCAAACAGAGCAGAAGTCTTTGGTGCAATAAAACAAGAAACACATTTAAGCACTTTTTGAAACCTAGCAATCTCTACAACAAAGTTAATGAATATGAAGTTTTCCAGCAAAGGTTTGCATATGTTTATCAAAACCGTTTCCATGGTTCCTGGATTCCTTATGACCTTGGGAACCTCCTGGTCCTAAGTATTAAGGTAATAACTTATGTGCACAACTCTTCTGAGCTCAAAACATTAGAAGAGTTGAGCAGTATGGTGGAATCTCATCAATTCAGGACCTCATATAGCAGAGAAGCTAAACCTTATTTTTACAATTTAGAAATGTACCACCAAATGTTCAAACTCTGTATCACAGCTGCCACCAGACAATATTTTGAAAAATTAGGGGTATATGCAATGTTAGCAGCCTTTGGAAAATGAAGAAAGGGCAATTTTAAAATGGCACTCCAGCATGACTGAAAATGGGTCAAAATGTGCCAAATTCGGCATTTTGAAAGCAACTTCCAGTTGAGCAGCGATTAATAATAGTTGGTCACATAAAACTAAAGCGTGAAAAATTTTGAAGCAATTGGTCCAATAACGCACCCTCTACAGGAGGAAATGTTTTTAGCCCAAAATTGAGGTGTGCATGCGCAATTGCCAATATTTCCGCCATCTTTGACCGGAAGTATTTTATTTCCAGCACACCTGTAGGACACATATAGCGGGGATATACTTAGCCACTCGTCCAGTTGCCAATGCGAGTAAAAATGGCGAGCAGAAGTTCACTTGCCATTCACCTAGGTGGCGAGTGATTTTTCAGAGCGCAAAAGCACTCTATTGTTCCCCAGATGAAAATGAATAAATTTTCTCCTCCCTGTGCTGTTTTTTATCATGAATGTAAGGTTAAGTTTGCTTCACATGTCAATGCTCCGGCAGTAAAAAACATCGACGAAGTGCGCTCTAACCCAGTTAGTAGATGTAATGAAACCGTTACGCAATTCGCCTAGACTCGAAAAAGACCGTGCAGTGAGTGTGACGTGACTGCTTGTAACTTCTGCGCATAGGAATTTGTGGACTAGTCCGAAACGAAGAAATAGGGGGGAAAGGCAGAAAACGAGTCCATATGCAAAAAACGAGTGAAATGCCATATTTCTTGGAACGCTCTGGATACATGTTAGGGTCGCTACTGCATTGACATTTGGTTGCATTGCGCCATATTTAAATTCACTAACACGCCAGACGGTGTTAGGTCTTAGATAGGTGTTCAGACCGAGCCGCTACTTGTAGCCACGTCAGTTAAGTTTAGTTGTATATCAAAATAGTACCCAATGCACTGCAACGTCCCCAAAGTCTTCGTGCACAGCCGCACAGTTAATAGATATTGCTATAATCACAGAGAACGCCCGTGAACAACGTGTCCACTTCGGCGCAAAATGTGAAGCCGGAGACGAAGATAGGTCGTGTTTGCCTCTGCATCCTCATCATGCCTGTGTTGTCGATCGACATCGGAAGTTTCTTGGTAGGAAATCATTTTGTAAAAACGATACTAGTCCTAAAAGACTAGTTGGTGAAATCAACCCACGAAACAATCATTTTTATTGACGTTGGGAGCAAGTTTGTGGTCACCACTGCGAATCAGCCAAGCGAGTGCACTTTGGGCTGGGCGAGTAGATTTTCTGAATCACTCGCCCAGCTGGCAAGCGAGGTTATGAAACCTGGGTATATCCCTGTATAGTAAAACAAACGTACCAATTTTCAGCTGTGTAGATTAAAAATTTCTGCTTCTATGAGAAATTGAAAACAAAATGGCTGCCATGTTCGCCATCTTGGCTCCGATCATGACGATAAACAACAGGCTTCGAGGACTTCCGATCTTGAGGTTGCATGTAAATTTCGTGGAAATCGGACGAAAAATACGACCTGTACAGTGCGAACAAACAAAAAAACAAACCTGATGGCAAAAAACATACTTGGCGAAATAAATTTCGCCAAATATGTTTTTTGCCATCAGGTAACTGAAATTTATTTTGCCAAGTAACAACATAAAAATTCGAATTCAATATTTTGGTCTAAACATTCTTTACATGACAGACGTGGCTACACATCACCACACCAAGCCTATTAGTGTTTAATTAAAGTCCACCAAGGATAGCACACTACTTGTAAATGTCAAAATTCATACCACTCAAACCTTGAGATTTTATGCTAAATTGAAACCATTCGTCTAGCCAGAGGTTGGATAAGACAACAGGCGAAACCATTCACTGCTTATCTGGATAACACCTGGCACCACTTAATTCCCATGGTAAATTTACAGCACAGGTATGTTTGTGACTGGAATTCAAAATCCTCTCAATGAAGCTAAAACACGTGCAAGACCAGCTGCTAGATAACCATGAAGTCTAGGCCCAAACTAGCCGATCGCCAAGTTGACAGTGACGAATTCCAAGTAGAACTACTGATGGTAAAGCTCAGACAATTCTGCGAATACTTCGCAACCGATCAATAAAAATATTATTTCATAAATGTGCTCGCATGTTCACTTTAGAGTTGGTGCAATTCATAACTGAGCAGCAACAACATAGTCATTTTCATTCTGCAACCTAAATTAGCGTCCAAATAGCTTGCGATTGTTCCATTTGTGGACTGTACTCCACGAAATTGTGACTTTGTAACCGAGTAGAGTTTAACTGAATTGCGTGTAGAGGGTCTGAGCTCTTGAGAACACAACATCAAATTCCTGCTTTACCGTGAGATCTTATGTTCCTGTTACCCTCAAGAGCAACAATAATGTCAGAATGATATATAGCTCATTACCTTTAACCAGGTGTCGAAAGAAAAAGAGACGACCTGAAATGCGCTTTAGTAAATACTTATGAAATGAAATTGGCTATTCGGTTGTAGAGGTCAGTGCATGTCCAGTTTAACTATAGCAAGGTATAAGCTGTAAGGCAACTGGGCCTTTCCAGGCCAGTGTGGGTGGCTTTAGGTGATTAGTGAGACCACCCTCCACCTCAGCCAAAAAAATGCTGCCGGCATGGCATTTTTAGGCGTAACGCTAACACATTTCCATCTACAATTGTAGGTGCGACATCCGAGATCCCTGGTTGTGACATCCGAGATGTAGTAGGTTAGCGTTTTATGCAATGAAAAGAACTTTTGCTCGACATACAGAGAATAAAAAAGGTTTTCTACTTTTAACATTGCTTGGTGATACATCATCTAGTATAAAGAACATCTTCATGGTGTAACAAATAAAAGATGAGCTCACTGCAACAGTGTAGTCATCATGGAGTACTGACTAACAACAAAGTCTTTGTCTAATAACTATTCAAAATGGGCAACACTTCAGATATTTTAGCCAATTTGACTGGTACGTTTAAGAGTCTAACGTGAGCGGCAAGAAAATGGATTTCAAATTCTGAAGTTCATACCCACAGACTTTGACAATCCATCACCAAACTAATTTGCAGAATGACCACTAAATCTTTATCAGACAAAGACAGGCTTCACAAACAAGACAAAAGAAAATTGATCTCAAGTACAGTAAAGGGTTTCAGGGATTTCCATTACAGCACAGACAATGCTCCTCCTCCATGCATTCTGTATAACCAGTGTCCTGTACTTTTCTCAATAACCTGGACTCAGTAGTGCAGTTCCCATGTGAAAATTGTTCGAAATAACCATGTGTGCTTTCAAGCAAAATTTTTACTGAAATACGAATTTGTTGGGATTCTGAGTACGACCAAGTTTCAATGGAGTAATAATAAAAAAATCAGCCAGGTCTGAAGTAAAACTCCTGATCATTATCTGTATAATGGTTCATGCGTTGTACTGCACATAATTCAGGGCCACTATTCATCCGAGGGGAAATGTGCCTGTGCCTTCTGAGAAGAGAATTTTTTCGAGTGAGGGAGAAATCCTACCTCCCGATCATCATCGATAGCACTCACGTCCTGTTGCAAGCTCTCATAGGCTCTTCTGCCTCAAGAAGCCAAAACAAACATTTTGTACTCTTCTAAATTGTCACCTGTGTGGATTTCAAGTGATTCGAGCCTCAAGGGGAAATTCTCAATCACTTGATGGGAATTTCTGGGTCTCATTAGGGGAATTTCGTGTGATTTTTGAATATTTTTCTGAGGGGAATAGGGCCGATATTTGGCTCCAAAATCGAGGGAATGAGGGCCCTGGAATTCCCGAATCCTTTGGGGACACAACCATTTATTGGAATTAATCCTGTACATTTTTTCCTGAAGTATTTATGGATTTCAAAATACATGAAAACGGCACTAGTTTATTGTTCAAGTAACACAGTCTGGTCCATGAAAGACAAGAAGCATGCATTGCACACCTATGACTCTATGCAGCATTTGCTTGAAACAGTGTATCAAATCTGTCTACCACACCTAGGAACATGAGCAGTTCATGATACAAGATTTGTATTTGCAAGCCCAGAATTGAGGCACATGGAAAAAATTCAACTCATGAATTAGAAAAGAAAATTTGTATTCATGAAAAAGAACCGTTAATGAGAACACCTTTGTGCTCTGTGAGATAGGAAGCTACCCTACATCATGCACTGCCCATTTTGTTGGCCAGCAAGCGTCAAGGTCATGTGTGTGTGTGTGTGTGTGTGTGTGTGTGTGTGTGTGTGTGTGTGTGTGTGTGTGTGTGTGTGTGTGTGTGAATCAGGAAGTTCACAACCCGATTGCGACATACACAGTTGTATGCTAATGACTGCTCCAAGGCCACCCTCTTTTCTGAGGTAGACTACACTAGAAGCAATAACTGGGGTCTCTAAACCTATGAAATCCAACCACTACCTTAGAATACAAAACATTTCGTGGTATCAATCATACGAACAAGAAATGTGTTTGCAGAGAGTTATAATCTCGCATGCAATAAAAGCACCACTCTAAAATAGAGGACTGGAAATTTCTAGTCATAAGCCGGTTATGTCATAAGGCATAGGCTTTAACTGAAGATAGGATAAAGCTAGTTATCAAGGTTCTTGGCAAGGTGACTAGATAAGCAGTTGGGGTTATGTCGCGATAAGCCTACCTGCAAAAGAGAGCGTGATCAAGGACTGTTCACCTCAAGTCAGCTTATACAATAATTTCACCAGATACAAAGAGAGTAGTATACGATATTGTAGTAGTATTTATAACACTATAACTGAAAAACTTGAAAGATGACATCAGTAACTCTCCCTCACCCCCTCCCCCCACTTCATGAAAGATCAATCAGACGAGGATTCCCCTCCAAGAAGACATCTCAGTCAGTTTAATGGACATCTGTTACAAACCTCAGAAATATTAGACATGGCGATGAAAGCTGGTTGAAAACACGCTCAATTACTGTCTGGTAGAATAACTTGACCTTTGGAAAGCATTTAGCAGGATTAACAAATTGCACCAAACGCTTCAAGATGGAAGTTAGTTTCACAATTACCATTTGCGGCTTAACACAATTACAAAGTGGGGAGCGGATTGCGAAACACAAGCTAGCGCTTCACTTCTTCACACAACTAACTCACTAGCTCAAGTTAAGTATCTAATTTGGACGGCAATCGTTGATGGTAAATAATTGTCTGTTCACCAGAAATATTGATTCTCACAGAGGTCTTGTTGAAATAGTAGGAAAAAATCGTTGGAAAGTGTGGTCTGACAGAGCTGGATGAGACCTGAAGATCAACCTTCTAGCAGGCACTGGGTACCACACGTGATTAACTAATTCCAGTGCATGACCAGTTAATTCAAGCTGGGTTTCTCATGTCCAAGGCATACCTGACTAAATATAGAAACAGCATGTCTGACGTCAAGCACACTCCTGTGATAGCATGGGAGCAGATTTTTTTATCACGACCAACAAACGTGTCTTTTACTTGAGAAACCTTTAATGTTGTCCAGAAGCCTTCTTATTGAACCAACAGACAATCATTTAAACAGACACCAGTTTCTTAACAGACTTGAAATCTACAGATGCTGACTGGATGTACATACACAATGGCATAAGTGTACGAAAACAAACTTGGCAATTCCATCTGGCGGGCATCCTGATGGATACCCCAGGGCCCTTCATTTCGAAGTCGAATATCGCCGCCATTCCAATCCCGAAAATTTTTTAAAATCACGAGAATTACCTTCATCGGACCCCAAAGTTCTCTACCTATTGATTAAAAAAGTCCCCACGGTTAGAATCACTTTTGCCTCACGCAGACCGACAGACCTCTCAAAGGGAACAAGCACCTTTACCCTAAGGTAAGGCCCTGCACCCCGACTCAAATTAAGGCAGCACTTGGAATCAGAAGAGATAAATAAGTAAGTACGCACAGCAGCTCTTGGAGCTCATTGGTCTGTCCAGAATAAAACAGTTAAAATAAGATATGTCTCCACAGTAAAATACTAAATTATAACAGCAATTAGACTAGGGGTCATAAAAACACACTGGCTTCAGTCTAAGACACCATGAGGAAACGGACAATCCACTATGAAGTCTTTGACGAATCCTTGCCCTCAAGGATGTCAGACCTTTAAGTGTAGACTGCCTGACCATTGTGAACTTCAGTTACAGTGCACAACTAAGAAATAAAACGATCATTGCTTCCTGTACTTCAATTTGGAAGTATCACAACTTCAGCATTTTCATGAGCCTTTATGTGTCTGAGCAAATGCATTTATTAAATCTGGGGAAAAGATTACCTGTTAAAGTCACGTTGAATTACACATTCAAAACAACAGTTCACATGCATAACTGTTTGATAGAGACACCATCTGTTGTCATAGAAATAAAGTATTGTGGCAACACGCGTGTACTTCACCACGGGCAGATAATTCCAATCTTCGTCACAACAGGAAAGTTGAAAAGATCGTTTTTAAAATTACTAGTAAGAACGTTCATATTATTTTCTACAACGGTAAAATCTTTCCCATTACCAACAAAAATAATTACCAAAAATAGCACTTTTACTTTTTTCAAGGGCTTCTAACATTGTTGCGTGCATCTTTTAAAAATATTGTCTAGTGGTAGCTACACTGCAAACCTTGAACATGTAAAACCATTACTTTATTGCTGGGTATTTGTCATGGAAAAAATAAAAGAATTAAATTCTTTTCTGTGTCATATTGTGTTCTAAATTAGTGAGGTTTTACCATACAGGGTTCCTTTTTGTATGCACATCTTTTTCACAGAAAACCCCATCATCAGCTGCTGTGCACTTTCAACATTCTTGTGCTTGACACAATAGGGTATCCGGCTTGAAGATGAGCAAGATTTCTATTATCAATTATATTTTATTGAAAAAAAATGTACTGAAACACTCAAAAGAGAGAGTATTTCGAGATCCACGTAAACATGATTACAGGAATGTGATCATAAATTTTTAAGGACCTATCTCACAGAAAAATTGTACAGATTCTCAAATGAAATATTCCGTTCCAGAGGGTTGGACATCAATTACTATCATCAGCTGAGAATACTATTTCTGAGACAGATACATAAACAAAAAAACAAATAATAGACAATGAACCATACATTCTACAACTAGGCCAAGGGCATTTCACAATACACTGATCCAAATATTATTTCCAATATTTCACAAGTGACAGTGTTGAAGACAGTGTTGGAATCATTACAATGAAAATTTTGAGTCGAATCAATTGTTACGACAGATGGTCCAGCCAATCGAATTTCACAATTGATAAGTTATGATAACAGTGGAGAATTAAATTTTAAAATCGTCCAACTCCCCTATATTGCACATGCAAATTACGGTGACCTAGATTTCTGCAGGTGAGAAATAGGAAAGGGGCGGTTACTGTAGTTCTGGAAAAAAAAACGATTAAGCCTTAAAACGCCGAAATTGAAGAAATATGCTGTGATGCGTTACAACACCCTTAAGACACTAAAAACTAGGTTTGCTCAAACTGATCATCCGAACTTGGTCAACCGCCATTTTAAACTTCACACGATGTCGGACCGGTGATCATACAACACCGAAAAAGTAACCAAAAATGACAGTAGAAAAAATCGAATTAATACGTTATATTGGAAACGACACGTTGACGCATGTGCACAAAATCAAAGCGATTATACACTTTCTTCAAGTAATTTTGATGAAATTTACCTCATTCTGGGACTGAATCTTCTTTGACGCCATCTTGCTAGAGGAGGAGCCAAAGCTGAATCCTGCGTGATCACGTGCTAGTGTCAATCAAAAATGACGTCATTGAACTCCTCTCCAAAGTGCCGTGTGAGGATATTCCCGGAAGATGGCGAACAGTGAGAGTAACGTGCAGAGTTTCCCGAAATGGAAAGTTGCTCTTGCTCTCGGAGGGGTTGCTGCTGTAGGAATTGGAGCCGCGTGGTACTATAAGTGTAAACAAGGAGAGGAAAAAAAGACAAACGATGACGAACTTTCATCCACTACGCCAAAAATCACTAAGGAAAACACGCTGTCACAGGAGGTAACCTCCCGGTCGATGAGCTGAAGGCACTGGTCGACTTATAACGCCTTTGAGTTTGACTCCCTGTCGCTTTTCGTCTTGGCGTCTTTAGGTCCTTCGCGCGCTAGAAGTTTATAAATCAGTTAACCCTAATCGTTACACCCCTGATATATAAATACCTTCCGCGTATAGAGTACAGCTGAGCCGGAAGGGTTTCGTTCTGGTGTCGTCTTTAGAAATGATATTCCAATCCGTTCAACTCCACCCAATCTTATAATAGTTGGTCCACCATGGCACTGGCCAGATATAGTGGTCATTGATTTAGAGAACCACGCAATCACAAAATAAAGAACACCTGATTCAGTGAACAAAACTGGTTCTTTAAATCAAAGACCCGCTATATCCAACCAGTGCCGTCTAACAATGCCTGCCCCATGCCTATAGAAGAATAAGTATAGCCATAGGCGCGCTTATTTCAATCTTTTTGGACATAACTCTATACACTGACCACATGTGTAATAAAGGGACATGGACTGTTTTCTATTTAGCTGTAATTACATCTTTGAAGTCTTTCGAGGGTCATAATCTCGCCTCTAGGTGGTGCTCTTGTCATGATAGTTACCCTGTGATTGGCTACTGCCCAATCCTCGATTGGGGTCATTCATTGACCATGTATGTATAACTCATATCAAAGATCGGGCAGTAGCCAAGAAAGTAGCTAGCTAATGAGAAAGGTATCATGTAGTGGTGAGGTTGTGAACTTTACGAGACTTCGACAGGTATTGTGATTTCCGGAACCTTCCGAGTGTGACATAGGGACTAATACTGCCCCTAGCTATCACTTGCCAATTTTGTTAGTGACTGAAGGAACCTATTGCTGGAGTATCTTTTCGAGTGGGAAGGACTTAAGAGATATTCCCCTATACTTGAAAGTTATTTATATAGCAATTAAAGGTGGTTTTGATAGTTTTAGCATATTAATGTAAAGCTTCCGATATACAGTTACCATAGGGATGGTTGGGTGTGGCATCGTAGCTTGGACTATGTTGTTACTAGACAGATACTGGCCAATGCCATCAGTTCTGACTCCAAACAGTTTGAAGATAATGGTTGCTATGTTGGTGAGACAGATACTAATAATAGTGCGTAAGCATTTTCTGATCTCACTTCTGTTGTGCGGTCCTCTTATTGAATCACACATATGATAAATCTTACTTTTTGAATGCGGTTCGTAAAGTATAGAGCCAGATGATTGCGTAGTTTACATCTTCAAAAATTGTGAATATGAAGAGGAAATGCTCATTATATTTTATCGAAAATAATTTTTGTTTTCGTTTAAACTATGGGATCAAATAACAATAACATCCCGAAGTATGGATTTGGAGGTTACGGATTGTGGGCTAGGGGTGTCGATTTTTTGGTACACACTTCTCAATTCAAGTAATTTGCCTTTTTATGCATGTAAAACTTTGGCCTAGTGAATGATTTTCTGGTCGCCATACATGAGCAACCCAGGTCTCAGACTTTTAAACACAACTTACTGACACACAAACACACGTCCTTTTTGTGTAGCAAACCTGTATTTTGAGTGCATGAGTCATGTTGTCCCAGTATGTACCCGTTTTTGAGACAATTGGAGTCTCGTATGAACACCACCTCTACGACATGCCTGGCTTGCACACACAAATGAACATATGCCATATCTTCCTTCATTAGAAAACAGGATTTGGAAGTTGGAAGCAGACAATTACGGAGATCCTCTAACATGGAAAAGTGTGGATTTGAAGCAGAACTGTATATAAATGAAAATATAAACACAATCTCTTTAATATTGTCAGCAGAGGTGTACTTTCAGACGCGTGTAGTTGTGAGGTGCTGGTCATGGACACACTTCTGTTTGCCAAGTGAGACTCACTGATGAACAATTTGTTACTGCAGACTACGAGTAGAAAAGAGTCGGATATGTTGAATGTTACTGTTTTTTTCTTTTTTGTTGATAGTTGCTTTTTTGGCATTATGTATTTTTAGACAGAACTACAAGCTGCACAGAACATCAAAAATAAGGGAAACAAGTTCTTCAAAGGCGGCTTGTACGACAAGGCGATAAGCTGTTACAGCGAAGCCATAAGCGTCTGCCCGGAGGAGCATGCTGTGGAAATTGCTACTTTCTACCAAAATCGCGCCGCAGCCTATGAACAATTGGTAATGGAGATTTACTTGATTATTTCATTTGACGTTATTTGCAGAGTTACTAGTCAAGCAGTGTTGTGTGACAACCGTGCGATTCTAAATTTGGGCTACAACACTACACGGAATTGAACACTTGTGAGGATCAGTGCAACCAACTGGGCTAATTTGCTATCACGATTTTTAAGTTGAAGTCATTTTTCAATGTCAATTCAATTTCTATTCTTATTGTTACTTGTTGAATAGTATTGCTTACGTTGTCCGAATTGAAAATTGCTTGAAAATTGCTTAAGGCATCTATGAACCCGCATTTCGTCCGAGTATACAAAATTTTGACTTAGACTAGTTACCACTATAAAACTGGTCTCAAATTATTCGTTACTCCAAGTAACTCGGATGGGAAGTGATTGAATCCCTTGTAGAGCTTAGTCTCAAATTATTTCAAAGTCTTGACGTCACCTAGTATCTAAATGAGGAACAATTTGAAACCAATTGTGTATCATAAAAGTGATGGAAAGCAGGTTTATAATCACGTTAAGTGTGTTGCTTTAACTTTTTATTCAAGAATTTTTAAATGAGCACTAATGTCCTTTCCGCTAATTTCACCATCGTTATTTCAGAAAAATTACGCAGAAGTCATACAAGACTGTAGCAAAGCATTAGATTACAATAAGAAATATATCAAGGCAATACACAGAAGAGCTCGGGCTTTAGAACATCAAGGAAACTTGGCGGAGAGTTTGGAAGGTGGGAATGTTGATTTGTATACAATAATTAGCCTGTCGAGAATCACAGTACATGCCAAAAGTATTCAGACAATACTATCCAGATTTCCTGTCGTGATGGCTGGTCACGAGAGGAATTCGTTGACTTTCCATCATGTATGTCAGTGAAATGGAAATTACCGGAAAGTTAGAGTGGTGGAAATGCTTTTCCGTCGTTAGAAATGTGTTTTAACGACAGTTCATTGTCGGTCATTGTTATATTATTATTATTATTATTTTATCTGTAAAGGCTATACAGTGCTGCCTCTTTGTACTTTTTTGAAAGAATATGAGTGGAACTTGTATGCTAATTCATCCTTATTTCTGTGATTGCTTGCTCAAATTAGTTAGAAACACAAGATATAGCAACGATGTGAATATGAAGTAGGTTCAAAATTGCCACATTTATCAGTGAATGCAACTGCACTTTGTTTAGCGTAGATGATGTTCAAATAGCATGTCGTTTAGTTCCTGCTACACATTGGTATAGTTAGGAGCACGCAAATACATCCTTAAACCTTTTTTGTGGAGATCATATTTTACACTTTTTGCGTACTTGTTTGGGTGCTCCATTCATTAGCACAGCTGATCAACACAGTCCTGTAGTGGGTTTTCAGAAATATCTATGGGCGTAGTCAGTCTTTGACGAGTGCCAGTGCCTGTCACAGTATTAACTGTCTGAGTCATGGCAACCAAAATGTATTAAAACACTGCATTAGTATGTAATTTGTGCTGAATTCTTAAAATAGTTGAATGGTAAGTTCGATAAATTATCCCTTTTTGTACTTTTTTACGGCAAAATTATACTTTTTGACGAGAATGTGTGGATCATAGACATCATAAGTTTATGGTGTGAATACTTTTCTCAATTTCGGTGAGTGGCAGCACTGATATTAGTCGTAATGATGGAGAAGTAGGGTTCGTCCACATACTTTTGGTGTGTACTTTAGGAGTCTGGGGAGAGGACAGGGGACAGGGGCAGGGGGGGTAGGGTTACAGAGAGAAAATGTGAAGTAAGACGGAGATGGTGAACATTGATGAGTTACCATCAGTTATCGCTTTGTTTCATTGTGAAACTACAGGACTAGACAAAAGTAATCGAACAAAATACCATTTCTCCAACATGACGGCTTGTTCTGTTAACAGCAAAGATTACATGTAATAATTATGAGGGCAGCAAAATTTTAATGGCTTGATAGCTTAGCCACCTTTGTTGTTGATGCCCCTTCATTCTCCGTCATGAGAGAAGACTGCTCAGTAGATGAATTGGGCTTCTACCCAGCTGTTATGATGGAGAAATTCCAAGTTATATTGTCTATACGCTACTTGCTAATGCATTCTCAGTTCCTGCTTGCTTCGTTATTGTCAGCGAATTTTCTACTCATTCGTTGCAGACGTAACAGCAGTATGTATACTGGAAGGGTTCCAAAACCAAGGAAGTCTGGTGATGGCTGATCGTGTGCTCAAGGCTTTGGGAAAGAAGCGGTCACAGGTCGAGTACAAGGTAAGCAGCTGCTCCAGAGGGTTAGGGTTGGAGGCTGGTGTGAGAGGAGATTGAAAGTACTTATTAAAGGCAGCCTCTCTAGGGGGCTAAGTTTGGAGGCTGGTGTGAGAGGGAATTTGGCAGCATGTACTGAAGACAGTCTCTCTAGGGGAATTGGGGATGGAGGCTGGTGTGAGAGGGAATTTGGCAGCATGTACTGAAGACAGCTTCTCTAGGGGAATTGGGGATGGAGGCTGGTGTGAGAGGGGATTTGGCAGTATGTGTTGAAGGCAGCCTCTCTGGGGGGGGGGGGTGCTAGGGATAGAGATTGGTGTGAGAGGAGATTGACAGTATGTAATGAAGACACTGCTTCAACACTGTTGGTTTTCAGTAGAAATTTAAAACATTGACATTTTTGTCTTCGTAATCTACAGTTTTTAATCTATAAAAGTTTGCAAGTACCTATAAACCTGCCTGTTGAGACCAATTGTAAAGTGGGCGATAATGTAAGTTGTGAAACATGCACACTAATTCCTTATCTCTGATTGCTTGGCCAAATTTGTTTGAAACGCAACATATGGCGACAATGAGAGTATGAAGTAGGTTGAAAATTGCTAAATGTTTTTAAGAATGAGTTTTGTGGCGAAAATAATCTGCCGCAAATCACTTAACTGTGTCCAATAAGTATCGTGACGTGGTGCTGGGGAATAGCAGCGCATGATGCAGGCTATGTGATCCCGCAAAATGGGTCATTAGGGCAAAGGTCACTTATTTGCAGAATTTTTTATTTCACATTTACAAATTGTCAATCAATATGACTGCTCTTTGTTTAGCATAGATTATGTTAAAAACTGCATTGTCGTTTAGTTCCTGCTATACATTAGAGCATGCTAATACACCTTTAATGTATCTACTAGCCCGCATTCCATCCAAGAAGCAGAGTTCTGATTTAAACCATTTACTGCCATACAATTGTTCTCAACTTGTTCCTTACTCAAATAAAAAGTGATTTATAGGTTTGCAAAAAATGGCAGTTGGGTATTCCTTGAGGCTATGCTTGGCATATGAAATGATGCGCCGTGACAAACCCAACCTTCATAGCCTTGTCTTTTATGTTTGAACTCTCAATTCTTTTGGACCCCTGGAATCACATTGACTTGGATCATTTTGACACTACTTTCATAACAATGAGTGGTCTAGATCAAAATTTATTTTGTTGTGACAGAAGGTGGGTTCATAACTGCTTTAGTTTTCTGATGGAACAGTGCATTTCAAAATAGAAAAAAAAATCAGTTTTGTCGAGTTATTTTTATCGGAAACAAGACAGGAATTACTGACTTGGTTACTTTGTTGTTCGAAGTAATCTCCTTCAAGTCAAGTTATTTTTTCTCAGAATTTACTTAGCAGAAAATTCCCCCATTACAACTTTGGTGTAACATTCTGATAAAAAGTGTTCCGATCTTCATAAATGAGTGTCTGCGTTTGTCCTGTTTCAGAACCGCTCTCCGATGCTGCCGTCAAACTATTTTGTCCGTTCCTACTTCGGCTCCTTTGCCAATGATCCGATCATGAACAGGTCTATAGACGAGCGTGAAGACACGCAGGAATCGTCCACCGAAGTCATCATTGAGAAGGATCAGGAAAAGGTTGTGGAAAATGGTGACAAGGAGAACCACGACGCCGAAAAAGTTGACGAGTCGGAAAAATACAGGGACGAAAGTCCAGAGAAGGACAACCGGTCCGGCGGAGTCAAGAAACCTGCAGGGTATGTCTTCAATGTGACTGTGGACAGATTTTAAGAACATCCTTGTTTTGATAACGCAGGATTGTGTCACTTTAGTTTTGCTGTATAGGAACAAAATCACTTTCTCATCATGAAAATGTCATCTTCGGAGTATGCGCTCGGACTTGTATTCAGTTTTCTCCTATATCTTTCTCGTCAATCTAGCTCCCCAGGGCACCGAGTATTACCACCTTGCAGTGCTGTGTTACGTATATTTGCAGGCCTTACATCACGGCTAGGCAGATGGTGACCAGCCAACAGTATGGAGACATTGTGGACTACTGCACGAAGGAAATTGAGACGGAGAATAGTCCATTTGTTGCCGAGGCTTACTTACTTCGGGGGACATTCTACATATTCTTAGGTTTGGGCTACAAGGCCATGGAAGACTTCAACACATTATTAGAGTTGCCAGATTTGGATAAGCGGGTATGCGGTTATTTCAACGTGTTCTCTCAGTATTTTTTATTTTCGATAAAGCACTCACGTGGTCCCTTCTCATCCAATAATCTTGATTTAAATTTATTGCGCATGAAAAAACATTAACAAATCATGATTATCATACGAAAGTTGTGCTCAGAAATTATAACCATTTCTGTAATCTATTCTGTTTGTGGTGAACCAAATAGAATGTTCTTATACCGATATATTGGTCATAACAACTGTTTGTGCAAAACGCTCATTGTATTTCTCAACATGTATCAGTTTCCAAACACCGCCCATCCTATGTATTTATCCGATAAATGTTTTTAATCAAAAGTGGTCAATTTCTGATGTCTACAAGTTGGGATGGCTTACACAGCTGGGTTATACAACTTAAGCTTTTATACTGTTTTAATTTCCGATCGTCTTGCTAAGATATTCGTGCCTGTAAGTCACAAGTGAGTTTCCGCTGTTTTACATCTTGGTACAAATTTTACATTAGCCTGTTTAACTTGTTGGAACTTCGCGCTGAATACTAAGGGTCTATGGTTGATTGTGGGTCGTTAGCAGTGTCCAAAATACTGTTTCAGGTAAAATCTAATGCACTCATTAAACGGGGCAGCCTAAAAATCCAGGAGGGCGATCAGACAGGCTCGTTAGAAGATTTTGATGCAGCGGCACTTGTAGATCCAGAAAATTCCGACATCTATCATCACCGTGGTCAGGTAAGCTGTTATTGGCTGTTCAGTTGCAGTTCATTTGACGTATAACAAAGCCTAAATACACCCATTCGAAAACATTGCTCATCTGAGGTCCACATGAAAAGTTTTGCCCAAGATCAGCCAAAATTTATTTGTTATACGGCCACTAATGCTTCTTTTCTCTGTTTTCGTTGTTTGCTTTGGTGCACTGACATCATCAGCTTGCAGTTACGGGTTTGTGGTTTTTGCAGCCTGTAATTGGTCAGATTATAAATAGGGAAATCTGACATCTGGGTGGCATGTATGAAAAGAATACTCCATGGCTAACTGGTCCACTTAAGCTCATTACGGAAGTTATCGCACGGCAGCTTAGCCAATCAGAGGACAGAAGGATCAGTGGTCAAGTGATGAGTTGTGATGCTGCCCCTTTTCCAGATCAATCTACTGCTTGAGCGTGTGGACGATGCGTTGAAAGATTTTGAGAAGAGTGCCACACTAAACGAGAACTTCGCCGTGGCACACGTGCAAAAGTGCTACACAGGTGAGTAGAAGAAACGACCTTGAAGTCACAAACTTCCTTGACTCTTGTAGCAGTAACTTCAACTAGTGTCCAAGCTAGGAACAACCACATTATTGTAGCTGTCACTCGTGCTGGCCAATATATCCAGCTGTAATGTCAGTTTTCCTGGCAAATCTGAAGGATGTATAATTTCAAAAATATATTCTGAAAATGCACAAAAAAGTGGATTTGTGAAATATGCTGTTTGTAAGATACATTTGAAAAAAGAAGCCACTCACTCACTGTTTATTATCATATTGTGATTATCAACACGTACGGGTATTCGTTTGACGTTCGTAAGCAGACAAATGCTGGAAACTTGGATGTTAGATGTCGCGGGACCGCGCAGAAGCAGAAATAGGATCGTTCACGACTTTGGGGCCCTCACGACTTAAGGGCCTCCGACGGTATCTCCTATGCTTGAATTGATTCGAGAGGTTTCAAATCCTTTCTGAGGATCTGTAAAAATTCCAGTCTGTTCGTTTTGCATTTCCAACGTGATTTTCAAGCAGTTCCATTGTATGGCGTAGTATTGTGCGTCTGAGTGGAATTCTATAACACAGCTCGCTGATCCTGCTTGCAGAGTACCGAGCAGCCATGATGACTAGGAGTCCGTCGCAGTTGAAGGAAGCCATGAAGTCATTCCAAGAGACAATCGCGAGGTTTCCCCGCTGTGGTGAGGGCTTCGTACTTTACGGCCAGGTAGGAAGCTTAGGAGGTTCCTCTGTGTTGGTGTATGGATGTGCTGCTGTTTTTATTTTAGAAATCAATCAAAAGGATGTACATGTATTTTCAAAGTTTACTATCATTTGGCATCCTTGTGTAAGCATTACTTAAAGGTAAGTGTTATTTTTTGAAGGCTTTTCATTGAATTTCAGATGTTTTAATGACTATAAAAAGGATTTTGAAGCTTTTTAGACAATTTCTGTTAAATCGAGTTAAAATAACAAAGTGAAGCCTTGGCACAATGGTCAAGTTATGAATATAGCAGCCGGTGTGAGTTAGCTGTGTTCTCTCACTTTGCCGTGAAATAACATTACACAGCTATCAAGTTCGATTTTCAGTCCCTGGCGCGGTACACTACAACTTGTCATTTCAATTAATCAATGATGCCAGGGATTCTGCCAATCAGACGCACAGTGTTTGCAGTTTGCTACTTGTTTATAACGCCACACTTGATTAAGTTTGTTTTTATATAATTGGCTAAAAGGTTCAAGATATTTTTCAGAGAATGTCAAACTGGCCAAAAACTATATTCAAAATAGTTATCATCCTCTTAAAATTGTTATAAACCTCCCTCGGTGTCGAGGAATATGGTTTAATTAAGCTGCACTGAAGTTTCTTTAAATTTACATATACTCAGTCATGCTAATTTATATGGAATCTCAATGAGGAAAACGTTGAGACCAGTTGGCCAAAATCAAAAGGTTGTTGGTGTACTGCACCCTTTAACATTATGAAGGACACTGTCAACAAGCCTGCGTATTCAGCCTTTCATAGACAAAATTATGTTTTTTTACTCTGACAGTAAACATACATATTTTCTGAAAGAAAAAAAAACCTGTAGAATTTGATTATTTTTATCTTTATACCCATCTCACATTAATTGGGCCACATGACCATGTCTTTTCAGTACAGTTTTGCAAATGGAAAGATACAATCATTGGAAAACAAAAGTCCAAATTTCATTTGATATAAATGATCAAGATGAAATCTCAAATATGCTGTTATAGTTTTCTAAATTGTCATTTCGTTATCATTTCATGCAAAATTTTAATTTTTATGATAACACTCATACAAAATTGGAACATTTAAAAAATAATTTGCAAGGGCATTTTGGAGACAAGTGCACAAAGCATGGTATCTGAAAGTTTCGTTAGAATACGATCATCCATTTCTGATATACGATGTTTCGAAGTTGGACGACGTTGGAATTCTGCTGCACCTCCCCAGTAGACACAGTAACTGTCACAGAGTCATTAGTGTGGTGAATGTTTTTGCTTCACTTACTAATAAGACAGTTCATGTGTGTTGGTAAAACGCGTAATTATCCAGCGTGGTGACAGTTAATGATCTCCTTTGGCAATATTATCTTTGCTGTAGATGCTATTGTCGACGCAGTGTGTTTTCAGTTCTATATTACTTTGTAAAACCTAGCAGCGATTAGTACCCCTCTTGTACCAGGTTTTCTTCAGCTAGCTCTACAT
This sequence comes from Phoronis australis, assembly GCA_002633005.1. NCBI lineage: Eukaryota > Metazoa > Phoronida > Phoronidae > Phoronis > Phoronis australis. The sequence goes on along the minus strand of NMRA01000652.1, from coordinate 148,252 downwards.
CAAGACATAATAGGAGATTGATTACACTGCTGTGGGTCTGAACGTGCCTGTGCTATGGATAATGAGAACACGCGTGTCCTAAGACAAACATAATGCAGGCCTTATTTGAAATACCCAGAATGCACTTCACTCATAATGCAGGCCTTATTTGAAATACCCAGAATGCACCAAGTGAAGTGCATTCTGGGTATGTCTTCTTTACCTCTGTCTCTGTGGCTCGAATAAGGACTGCATTATTTGTTAATTCCACTTACGATTCTCGAAACCCTAGTCCTGGACCCGTAGATACCTAATCCTAGGTACAAATCTCAAGGCATGTGTTCCGAAGCTCCACACCCATGTCAAAAACGCTCCTTACATGGTGACCAATTCCAGTTCCGGGTTTCAGATTCTGTGGCTTGAGCTGTGGTCTGTAGCGGGAACTTAAAGGCGCAGCTGTGGATCATAGAGTTCAGTGTTGTGAGATGGGGAATTTGTACTGATAGTTTGGTTGTTTGTGTTGAAAATGGCTTGACCTATTTTTTGATGGGCTTTGACAAGAGAGGTGTTTGGCTGGGATGTACTAGCACAAGTGGATTTCCAGGTGTTCACCACATTAGTTTTATTTTATATTTTTCATGATTGTTTCCTAGAATATTGATACCATTTGCTGTGTAATCCTTGATGCTTTGCATTCACCAAAGCGGTAAAATAAAAATCTTACGCCTTGTTAACGCATGATCTTGTCCCGTTCCATGCATTTATATATCTCATGATGTCGTGTGCCATTTCAGGCTCAGGGCGACCAGTACGACTTTGAAGCGGCTGACCGCTACTTTGACAAAGCGCTTGAAGTGGAGCCCGATAATGCCAATGTCTGGGTACACAAAGGGTGAGATATGCTGATATTATCCTAGTTGCACTGGTAGTCAGCTGTGAGTCGCACTCTGTCACTACAGTTCCCTACTCTTATGGTAGGTGTACTGTAAATTCAATAAGCCTAAATACTTCTCAGCGACTTCATTAATAAAGCTAACGATACATTTCCTTTTACAAACTTGGCCGTCGTTTTTCAAGCTATTTGTGCCAACCTTATTCAAAGTTAAACAAATTAATTTGAATAGACTTGCCATAATCATGTTATTATCCTTACCAGACGTTTCTTATTTTAGCGTACTAAGTGAAATGGACAATCTACGTTGTCATGATGCGCAAACAGGTGATGGGACATGTTTAATTTGATCAACAGTCAGTATTCCCCAAAGATTGTCTACTTGATGACTACAGTACCCTGCTGTTACAATTTATTTGTCTTTTCTCACTCCAGCACCCTGCTGTTACAATGGAAGCAGGACTTCCAGTCTGCCAAGTCCATGATTGATAAAGCCATTGAGGTGGACGACAAGTGTGAGTTTGCCTATGAAATGCTTGGAACTCTGGAAGTGCAGATGTAAGTTTAAATGTATATTATGTCAAGTGTACATTATGTTAAATGTACATCATGTTAAATGTACATTATGTTAAGTTTACATTATGTTATAAAGTGTACATCATGTTAAATGTACATCATGTTAAATGTACATTATGTTAAGTGTACATTATGTTAAGTATACATTATGTTAAGTGTACATTATGTTAAGTGTACATTATGTTAAGTGTACATCATGTCTTTCCAGTGCATGAACTGTGTACTGGTTGCTCTATTGCCAGAGGAAAATTGATTTATCAAAATGTAACGTTTTAACGTCATCGTCTCCATGCATGATGTATGCGCAGTTGTAAGTTTGACTGTCATAATCTTAGTTATTATTGATGGTAGTACAGTTCAAAATTTTTGTTGAACGGGCGACATAAATAGGGCATCACCCCCGGGGGCCGGCTGATGCACATGTACACAGGCGGATTCTTAATGTTCTTCGAATCTTCTGACACTGTTTGGGTGTCAAGCCTGTTTTGTAGTAATGGTATAGATGTGATATGCTTCAGTTTGCATGTCAAGCCTTCCTTGAACTTTGTTTTGCTATTTTGGACGTATTGGGCTACCCATATAATTGCAGCAATACTTCAGCATTGTAGGCTCATCAAATAATATGACACTGCATCACTGCAAGAACAGAATAAAAAGTGAATGGCTAAACGTAATTGTATTGTATTCGTATAGAACACCGTATAAGGATTCTCGCTGTGAGATAGACAAAATAATGTTAGCCAAGAAGTCTTAATGTTCACATTTTGCAACTAATAGCATTGGTGTTCTTGGGGTGATACTCGAAACGCACTGTAGCAGCTGAATTCACATGTGTTCATGGCAAGCTTAAATCTACACCGCCATTTTGATATTAATTCACATCAGGCTGATGATAAATGATCATCATTCATTTCATCATTAATGAAAAATCTCTTGATCATTTACCATTGCTCAGTGATATGAAATCATGAATTACAACTGATGATAAACCTTGCATAAAAAATCATGTCAACCATTGATGATAACTCTTATCAGTCATTTATATCATGTACCGGTGTATTAATTCACAGAAATGATTGATATGAATTCATGTGATTTTTTATCATAAACTATGAACAATGAAAATTGCCCTGAGTTGGTTTACTGTAAACAGATATATAGGAACGTTAACTTCATGCTGTCAATGGGAGTCGCGATTCAAGATATGTTCACTTACTCTTTGATTTCTTTTCCAGGGGAGATATTGAGAAGGCTTTACAACATTTCAACAAGGCTATAAAACTGGCCAAGACAGAGATTGAATTAGCGCATTTGTTCTCACTTCACGACGCTGCATCAGCTCAGGTCAAGGTCGCTGAGAAATTTGGCGTGACCTTGGCACCCGGAATTTCAACTGCATAGAAGACGGAGATAGCAGTGGTTTACTTTACAGCAGCACGGACATGTTCCCGCATTTTATAGACATATTGATTTACACCATGATGTGTTCTTTTAAAGGAAATGAGTCTGGCTTGTTTGCAGTAACTGTAATTCTAGAATTGGCTTAAGACAAAGTGGATGTGATGAATAGAAAATGTGTTTGTTCAGAACTGGAGTTCTGGGGATTCATTCAAATTTGTACCAAGTGACTAGACACATCCTGGTGCCTCTTAGTAATGTTTTAACTGCGTAACGTGGCAAAATTGAGGCTTGACAATGCGCGACTCCTGTGACTGTAATATGTGTGATGTGGTGTTTTAGTATATGACTCTGTTGTTGAAGCATACATTATAAAGATAATATAACTGTCAATAGATTAACTGTTGTGTCATTTCTTAATCCTTCTGCACAATAGCAGTAGTAGGTGTGGAGCGAAATCTCATCAATTTTGGATGCAATAGGACAGACAAGTGACAGTTTAGGTTCTCATTTTTTCATAAAATATCGTAGCGCCTAATCAATCCTTGAAAACTTTTTGAATCACTCGTACCACTTTAGGGTATCCTGAAAAATTGTGGGCGTCCATAAAAATGTGAGAAGTCAATTGAGAAATGAAAAAATGACTATTTTTGACAGTTTTACCCAAAATTTGTGACCTCTTCCTGTAGTTGATCATTTTATTCACAAAAGCAAACAATTTCATGTAATCAATGGATGAGCACAAGAAGGACCAGAATGCCTGGTTGTTTCGGGGTTACTAAGTACAAGTGGCTGTTTTGGGGTTACTGAGTACAAGTGGATGTTTTGGGGTTACTGAGTACAAGTCTGCTGTCATATTGGATTAATTGTTTCTTTTGTATTGTGACTAGGGCAGTTCTACTCTTATCTGTGCACTCACTTTATTTCATACTCCCGAAATAACATAGAAAATGATATTTTATCCCTCAATGCGTATTCCTTTCCTCACTTAATTCGCACACAGTCAATTTAAACGGACAAGGGGCCTGAGATTTCTGTTACTAAGAACTTGGGATATGGCGCTTAAAGTACGATGTTTTTTCTATCAGTTCGTACACTAATGTACGAAATATTTTTCCCTTGAGAGCTTCGTGTACGACTTATTAGACAAAACACCGTATATACCGCGCAAACTGTGCTATCGATCTCATGATGAGTCACGTGACACCTCAGTGGCCTGCGAAGTCCTCGAGATGAGGACGCAACGTAGCTTACTCAATCCGTTAAGTCTAGTAAAATATCAATGGCTTATCTTTAATTCTAATACTAACAGTTAAAGCTGTTTATAAGGTGGAAGGTTGTATATTCACCACTCCATTCACATGGGATATCTCATGCTGTTGTAGATACTGGGTGAAAGGGCTGACTAAGATTCGGGTGGGGGGGGGGCGTTTGCTTCATTCAGCATTTCACCAATGAAGGGGTATAGTACTTCTATATTTGATCAGCATCAAGTAATTAATTGGATCACGTTCGTAAATTGGGCGATGTTTATGTTTTAGGTCAGGCCGCGTTCCTAATGCGTAAAAATAAATTTACCCTGTTCAGTATCATGACAGGAGGCATAGCAGTGAACTTAATTTAGTGGACATTTTGAGGGAAATTAGACAACTCAAATATTTTCAGCTGTTATGAAGCAGCAGTCCTGATAAAAGTGATATTTGTTTCCACTTTGCACATTTCATTCCACTAAGTAGCCATGTTTTCATCCCGGAAACTGGACAGACCACTAGTTATACGGGGTGATCATTAATTTGTTTTAGTTGCACAGAGGTGCTACAAAAAGAATTCAGACATGGTTTCAAGTTATCTTCATGAATATTCATTCTCCTAATTACAATGCAAGCGCATTCAAACTATAGTACCGATAGTTTTGGTACATCCTGAACAACAGCCGCTTGGTGTCGCGGCTAACTTCGTTGTGCGCGGAATAACTGAAAATAAGCGACAGGTTATAATCAAACTTTCAGAATATATAAACTAGTGCCCACCACAAAACCCATACGTCTTAATTCGCCGCAAGGATATCTTATTTTGGTTTATTTAGATTTATTGATGTGAAAAAGTACATTGGTAGCACCAAGGATGTTTATAACTGGTAACCATGGCTCTAAGTATTCACGAATGCAATTTAATTGACTGCAGAGAAATCAAATGATCCACTTTTCATTTACTATATTAAAACAATACTACGCGATAAATTAATTCAAGCCAACGCCGTCAATTTATAATGATTTTTTTATTTTTGCAGAAAAAACATATTTACAAAACATATATACATATCAAGTGTGCACACTTAGTCACAAATAACAACACTAAATTCCAAGTATGATAGGTAGAGATTCTAAATAAAATATGCAAGATCTTTCCACTCAGTTACGTATCACTCCAACTTTACAATATTCTATGATATAAACCCGTGAGTTATCAAAAGAAGGTACATCTCCCTTAAATTTCTCCCTACATATATAAACATTTTCGTTAAACAAAAAATTATATCATATACAAACGAACTTCTATTGCAAACTCTTTTGCAGAAATATTTATATTTTTGTGAAAAATCTGCTTGAGCTAAAATAGTAATTCATTCCACAAAATTTTAACATGTCTGCACTCCCAGAACAAATAATTTGTTATGAAGTTATTGGAATCTAGAATTCATAATTCAGTAGCACTGCTTGCCTCAAACATTTTAAATGCACCATAGCTTGTTTGCCTATTCCTTTTCGAAACGTCGTGATGCGACGACTCTATTTCAACCACAGACACCTTTAAGTAGCCCTCTACAATATAAACAAGTAGTACGAGAAAAACGAGACAAAAGTCCACTAAAAAAGCAAAAAGGCTGGAGTTCTGAGCGGGAATGCTCAATTCAAAGCTATGATCGTAATACCCCGTTTTTTGTAGTCCCAGGTTTTTTAGTAAAATGTCCACATTCTTAAAAATTCGAGCCCCCTGGGTGCGGGCGTGATAACCATCTTCAAAAGAGATTCTATTCTTGTGATACTATGGGAAACAGTAACATTGTTTTATAACTAACGATTTGAAGCCCTTTTATGTAATTCACAAATAGTGGTCTTCACGTTCTTCAAAATTCCACCCTTTAGATGGCGGTCAACCCTGTTGTATTTTGTTCACGCTTTCTGGTTGTTTGGGTCGAATGTCTTGATACTGCTGTGCTGGGCACGAATGTTTTGTATTTTTTGATGAATTTGGAATCTCAAATTGCCTCGTGAACAATTGGCAGTGTCGGATTTACATGTATATGTATGGAGGAACAAATGGATATTTCCCCCGAACTGCATGCTTCACCGAGAGAGGGTCCCGTCTGAAATGAGACACCTT
>NMRA01000652.1:93382-134462 GCA_002633005.1 Phoronis australis | reverse complement strand
GTCAAAGGTACTTTGTGTTTGGTGTGATAATTGGCCGATTTGTGGTCTAAGCTTCCAGTAAAGCCTGATGAGCAGCCCTATAGAATTTTCAGAGATGTGTTTAAATGACAACCATGCACTTTTCAAGTCAATTTCTTTCTGTCACTAACATGTAAATGAATCAAAGTTTTAGACAATATCGAAATTAAAAAAAATGTCAAAAATCCAAAATACAAACTCGGACTAGAAAGAAACTTGAGTTTGCACAAAAGAAGATCCAAAAATGACAAAAATAATTTATAGTTCTAGTATGAGTAGAAAGATTAGATAAACCTCGCCTGATTCCTGACTCAAGTGTTAAGCGATTAATATTCTATCTCTTGCTATTTATCAGTTCAGGGTTGTTTTACTTGCTGTAACCAGGTATTCTTGCCTTTTTTATTTATAATCGTGGTTGAAATTGTCTTATATTACAAATTACTTACGTTTTGACCAAAAGTTCCGTTCGCCATTGTCTTTCCCTCCGTCGAATTAAATAATTCACACGACTGCTCTTCAAAATAAAAGTCCCTACAATTTTTCTCCAAGTTGCACAAGGCTGAACACTCCGTCACGGCTCGGGCATATCCTCTCCACAGCTTAACCTCCTTAAGCGGTTTAACGCCGTTCTCCACATGAACGAGTTTTTGCGGTACCTTGATCTCAATTGATGAACCTGCCGAGGCACCAGCCACAAGCAGCATAATGTAATGTATTAAATACAACATTGCAAGATATAAAAGTGAGTTGATGACTACAGTCTGCCCGGTTTCTTTTCATCAGCTGAGAATGGAAAAAAATCTTCCTAATTGATCGTAGTTTATAATGAAATATTGATTTAATTTAATTGACTCCAGGGAAATCAAGTAGTTACGTCAAAGTTGCGATACATCAGGACCTTTAGAAGCATGGGACTCTATACGGCAACTACATTGCCGAGATATGTTGACTGCATGCCGATAATTTAAAAGAAACGGCAATTAAAAGGACTCAATCGATTTACGGCCAAAGACGAATTTTGCAGGTTATTTATGGTTAAGTTTGACTTCTTGAAGTTATTAGCTTTGTCCAAAGCCTGATTACAATGCATGCTCATTCAAACTATAGTACCGCTAGTTTTAGTACCTCATGTAAAACAGCACCTTGTGTCGCAGCTAACTTCGATGTGAACAGAATAGCTGAAAATTAGTGACAGGTTTCAATCAAACTTTCAGAATATTATGAACTAGCGCGCACTATAAAACGCATACGTCTTTATTCGCCGGAAGAAGGTAATGTTTTGGTTTAGTTAGATTTGTTTAAGTGAAAAAGTACATTGTTCGCACCAAGGATGTTAATAACTGGTAACCATTGTTGTAAGTATAACTATTCACGAAAGCAATTTAATTGTCTGCAGGGAAATCAAATGATCCTCGTTTCATTTCATTACATAAAAATAATACTACTAGATCAATTAATTTAAGTCAACGCCCATCAATTTATATTGAAATTAGTGAAATCTAGAACTTGCTTCAACCATTTTAAATGAATCACATCTCGTTTGCCGATTCCTTTTCGAACTGTGGTGCAGCGACGCGTTTATTTCAACTGAATATTCAGGGTAGACGCCTTGTTCTTTTCTAACGTTCGACAGGCGCAAGTTTTTCGTCAGAGCAATTCTTTTCTTTGCGCACTGCAGTCCTTTCCTTATAAGCTCGCAATCCCAATCCCAGAGGGAGGACACTTGTCTACCTAATATTGCTATTTGCATTTTAACTCATGAAAAGCTGGCTGAGATTTCCAGCTGGGGTCACCTTACCTTAGATGTCTAGGGTCTCTAAAACAATGCTGGCTGATCAGGAACAATTAACCCTCTTTTTGGCAACAATTCTGAGGCAATGTTTAACTGGAGATTGTTAAACTTAGGCACATGTATGGAGTTAGGGGCTTATGTCTGGGAATTTTTGCGGAGCGATGTCTGCTGCCCAGGCGCATCTGTTCGCAGGGTCGTGGTGACAATTTAGAGGCAAGACATTGTTTTCACGTAGTTCTCTTAAAGAAAGGGTTGCAATAAACGAATTTATACTGCAAGGCACGATTACTGCAAGCCAAGGTTGCTACAGTTTCGCCACCTTGGGATCTTACTACGGTTTGATAACGCTTGAAAACACTGTGTAACCTCGTCATCAAATCCACCAAATTTCAAGCGGGTCCAGTCAGAATGTTAAGATATAATTAAAATACAAAGTACAATAAAATACAGTACTGACACAGTTACAGGAACCATCAGTTAAAATGTTATATACAACGAAGTAAAAGAGTATGACACAAATTAATGGAAATTAAGAGATACACAAATTGTAGACATGAAAGCACTATCGTCCCGAACAACGTACCAATACCATTACCTCGGGATTAGCGGTCGAGTTCATGGCAGCACTCCCCTGCCTAATTTGTGCGACCTACCGTCTATGGTGCGACTTAGTGATGTTCGCACAAAAAACGTACTACGTGTGCTGCTAACAGGCCCGTAGGAAGGAAAAAATATTGGGGTCACAAACCAATTTGACTTCGCCAACCTACCCCTTGCTATCGTCACCCCCTCCCCCGTTCTTTGGATGTCACCTTATTTGTACCGAACCCCACCCCCACGTCCGCCATAGATGAGGGTAATACCGGGGATACGGTCATCATTATTTGAGTAACCGTGAACCGAAAGATTCACGGAGAGTAAGAATGGGTCGAGGCCCTGATCGCACGGACAGGTAGCTGGAAGCTGCCTGAAATAACTATAGCTGGGTCGAAGGTCAAGGTTCCTTTTAAAATGATCCAGTTTCGAGAAAACTTCATTTTATTATGGCCATTATTTGAAGTCATTTTTGGAAAGGTGAGGTTCCGAAGTACCTGGTATGAGTGGCTGTTTCAGATTCCCTTGATGAAACACAGGCGGTGGTATAGTTTCTGGTTGCTGGGGAAAATGATACAGAGTGTGTCCCAAAAATTTACACACTTCAACGTCTGGAGCTCAAACTCAGTTCCTGTGTGTAACTGAGATTCTAAGCAGGCCTACTGCATGATTACACCTTATTTTAACGTGGGTGTGCCAGTCATGACGTGCTCTGTGCATGCGCGCACCGGGGGGGGGGGGGNGAGCTCGATAGCAAAGTGGGCAAAAAGGTCCGCCTCAGAGAAACAAAAAGTCCGCAAAAACGAGACAAAAGTCCACTAGAAAGGTAGGATTAGGCGTATGCACAATTCATAGCCCAGAACGAACTCCGTATTCGTTTTTTTACTTAGTAAAAGGTCCACATCCTCAAAAATTCGAGCCCCTTATATTTTAGGCTGGGTGCGCACATGTCGTGTGTGTAGTATGAATGGGAAATGCAAGCAAACGATTCAATTTTGAAGAACAAAAATTCGTTGCGAAATATCACTGGAAACCAAAAACATCAAGGAAGTTCAAAGATAAGCTTTCCAAGTTGATGACCAATAAGTTTAATTTTATACGTACGTAAACTTAGTTTTCGATTTACGTTTGTAAGCTTAAACCCAGTAATCTAGTTCTTAAGCCAGTAAACAATTCAATGTCATTTGAGTTGTGAGAACATTTTAGGACACATTTAAGCTGTCCGAAATTCATCAATTTGCTTGAGACTTTTTTCAGATAGACAAAAATCGTTTAGTGTACTTTTATATTTGGGGATCTGATGATAGATCGAACTTTCCAATGTCCGCCTGCAATTGAAGTATTGTCATTTGTTACAAGATTAGCTTCTAATTGTCAAAAAATCATCTCTCAATCAGTCCACTTTCGTAGATACATAAACATGTAAATGTAGATTTTTGACGGGTAACCGGGGGGAAATAGGAGATTCGGCTTTCATAGTAAGGTGTATATTTGCTTTTTCCGAGGTACCTATAACGGTTCACGAATTTAACTTGCCCTCAAAAAAAACTCTGAAATATTTGTTTATTCTTTTTTTTGTTATTGCGAGTATTTGGGTACACTCGTTCAACATGTACACGGTCACCCCAATGGTAGCCTCGGCAGCAGTGTTTTCCAAATGTGGGAATTCCTTACAAACAACTCATAGTGACCATCTTCAAAAGAGATACTATACTTGTGATAATATGGGAAACAGTAACATTATTTTATATCTAACCATCGGAAATAGTTCTTTTGTGTAATTAACAAACAGAGGTCTTCACGTTCTTTAAAATTCCTGACTCCCTTTCGATGGCGGTAAATCCTGTTGTATTTTTTCATATTTTTTGGTTGTTTGGGTCGAATGTCTTGATACTGCTGTGCTATACACGAATGTTTTGTGTTTTTTGATGAATTTCGACTCACAACTTTCCTCGTGAATACTTGGCAGTGTCGGATTTACATGTATAGAGAAACAAAGGGACATTTCTCCGAACTGCTCCACTGAGAGAGGGTCCCGTCTGAAATAAGACACCTTAATTATGAAAAGCTAAACATCAATAAGCTTGGAAATGAGTGACAGTTCATTCCACTGTGTGTGGTCAGACGACGGTGCAGGAAGTGACCTTCTTCAACATGAAATTTGGTTGTACGATTTCCCAAAAAACAGGAAAATAGACGTAATCGGGTCCAACATTGGGCCCTCTCTCCGTGAGCGTACCCTTAAAAAGTTGTCAATAGAAACATAAAAACTGTGGCCAATTGAATGTCATCAATGACCTGATTCAGACGTGGGCCCCTCTATGTGAAAATATCTATATTTTCAAAAATCAAGAAATGTGCAGCAATTGATTATATCTGTCAAGTCATCAATTCTTCTCAAGTGATATACAATTCGAAAAAAGCGACAGTTGTCTCCGTTATCCCTTGCCAGAGAGGGGCCTCTGGAAAAATATGGTTTTGCAGTCGCAAAATTAACATACTGAATTTAAAAATCCAGTAAATTAATACGCTCCGCAAAAGCTTCGCTTTATAAATTTTGTCAATTTTTTCTAAATATATGCACGAATCATTACGTTCACGTTTTCAAGAGCATTTAGACGACCTGTGCTGCGAAAGCGAAGATCCCAACAACATTGTCCTGGGCAGTGTCTTCAAAAGATAAACCATGCACTGATACAGAGTTGTTAAATGTTCTCTTGAATTTTCTCTCTTATCCGCATTTAGCTGTCTTTCTTTTTTCGCCCCACGCGTAAGTCGGTTGCCACGGTTAACTCTGACGCGGGGGGAGGGGGCGTGCTCTCCCGCCCCCCCGCTTCCTACGGCCTTGGCTAATAGACATAAAGGCAAAAAACAGAACTCTTTTCAGGACCCAATTTCGCAGGCTTCAAATCACGGAAAGGCTACCGAAAAAATCTCGGAATGTGACGAACATGTAAACGCAAAATTTCGCAAAAAGTAAGATCACGCAAGACGACGCAAAACACGCCGATATTGAAAAACGAATGTTTCCGTCGGAAGCTTACTGTCGCCCTATAGTATCAATTGGTTCAGGTGAAGTTGAAATGATCAGTTGAATTCCCTTTTCTGAAATCACGTATTCCTTTTAATCATCATATGTACCGATTTCAGTCCTTGCAGTTTGGGTACTGACGCGGACATACAGTAAACCAAAGATCCACCGGAAGTCACTTCACATTTAAACGCGTCCACCGGATATCCCGCGGTTAATATCAAGGAGCCGCATTTGTCGTACCACCAGCCACCCTCGCGGGACACGGCGCAGTTTTTGTGCCAGTTGTCGTTGTCCATATCCTTCGTTGTAAACTTCAAACCACTGAGTTTCGCCAAATTTTTACCTGCAGACTGTACGGCAGTCAAGCGGAACATGTCGTCTTCGTCCGAAATAGCGAATTGCGAATACTTGTCTATGACAGAATTGTTGTCAAATTTGCCCAAGTCGATGTGTAAAGCGTAAGTCGCCTGTGTGGTAAGGTAATGCATATGCCTGTTACCCAGCCAGAAGTCTCCAGACAAAACGCCGAACCCGACAGCGTATTTATTAAACTCTCGTTTCATGTTAAGTTGAGGACCGGTTCGCTTATAGAGTATTGTCCAGCCGAAAGCGCAGTGCACATCGAACGCTTCTGCGCTCCTATAAGGTCTCACAGAATGGATACCAACGAATTCATCTCCTGAAAAAACAAAGCACGGGAATTATGTAAAACCTTATTGTCCGTTTCTGCGGTGCACCATACATTTCGAGTTGGAACCATCTCGAAAACAACCTTTGATTTACATCACTCAGCGTTACGAAATTGGACTCAATTTGTTCAGTAGTCAAACTCGATGTGATTTCAGAGTTCGAAGGACCTGATAGGTCGTTAATACTTCCAGTCAGACTCTATAGAAGTTGGTTTGTCAAGGCCTGTCATATTATGAGAAGGGCATGGTTTCAAGGAACGAGGAACCGACAGTTCTTTGTGAACCCTGAAACCATTCCTCGCCCCAAAAAAGAGCAAGAGATGAAAGTAATTTGATTGCTGAAAGTGGTCTTGAACAACAACTCGATTTTGGACAAAACACGGTGTAATGGCCGCTTTAAGCACAAAAATGTCCAAATGCTCAGATGCTATGTTTTATGTATTCCTCTTCAAAACGCTGCGAGGAACTGTTTTTAAAGTGTTCTATTTTTAAGTGAGGGGCTATCCAAAAATTCACTTTCATGATTCATATGAAAAACTGAAAAGTTACACAAAACAAATAAACTGATAGTTCAGAAAACTGTCACAGCGTTTTTGAGATTCCATCCACAACATTTTATATCAAGCGAAATTTGGTCGTGCTATTGATACCGTTGTGCTGTTATGGGCGTGCCTTTCTTTTATCGTAAGTTTCACTAAAAGACAGGTGACTTGCCACGTGACCCAATTAACAGCAGATTGGTATCAAGTCAAACATCTTTTATTACGTTATAGCTTTAGTTTTGGCCGAGATTTGGCTAAATATACGGAGTAGACGACCAGGTTCTGCATATTAAACCTTATCCAGCCTTGAAATTTGGTTAAATGCAAGAAAGGAATAAATTAGTGTACATAAAATAATTATTCAGTTATTGAGAAAAAGGTGGATTTCAAGATAATCGGTTTAATTCAAGCTCAAACTTCATAAAACAAATATGAACACAAATTGAACAAAACTTACTTCAAATGATGATTCTTGAACATTTTATCAAATTTGTGAAAGTAAACAAAATTAATCCAGTATCATTTTGACTTTTTGGTGAAGCAATGGCCATCAAAGTTGAATGACGCACACTACAATATTCATAAAAAAGAAATACTGAAAGGAAAAACTCAAATTTATGTAGGATTGTAGTTGTTATGGAAGATTCTCCCAAAACAGATGATACACAAAGATGAATTGATGATGCACAACCAAAAACAGATCACCGTTAAAGCAGGCAGTAGTTCAGGTTACCAAAAATCCTAATTTATTTTCTATTCACTACTTGTATGGGATGCACATGATGAAGTCAAACAAAGCACGTTTCAAACCCTTCTTTGCCATAGCGGGAGGTAATTTCCATCCCGACCTAACCTTTCGTGACACTGATAATTGAATTAACTATTCTCATCAATTAAAACAGCGTTGGGAGATTTACTTTTTTAAACCACTCTAAGTTAAACATATAATACTTTTTTATTTTTTGGCCAGTTTTTTATGTATGCATATAGGCAGACAATAACATGATGTCGTCTTGTGTAATATCGGTGATAAAAAGCAATGCCAAATGACCGCGTGCGCTTTTGATAAGTGTGCTTCATTTCAGAATGGTTNTCAACTTTGAGTAGAAAGATTAGATCCCCTTTATTCCTGATTCAATTCTTAAGTACATTTCTGGAGAACAGAATCTGGTATTTTCTATCGCTTGCTTTTTATCTGTTCAGGGTTGTTTTACTTGCTGTAATCAGATATTCTTGCATTTTTATTTATAATCGTTTTTGAAATTGTCTTATATTACAAATTACTTACGTTTTGACCAAAAGTTCCATTCGCTTTTGTCTTTTCTTCCGTCGATTTAAATAAGTCACACGACTGCTCTTCAAAATAAAAGTCCCAACAATTTTTCTCTAAGTTGCACAAGGCGGAACACTCCGTCACGGCTCGAGCATGTCCGCTCCACAGTTTAACCCCTTTAAGCGGTTTAACGCCTTTCTCCAGGTGAACGAGTTCTCGCGGTGCATTGATTTCGATTGATGAACCTGCCGAGGCACCAGCCACAAGCAGCATAATGTAATTTGTTAAGAACACCATTGCCAGATAAAAGTGAGTCTATGGTCACAGTCCGTCCAGTTTTCTTTCCATTTGCTGAGAATGGCGAAAATTTTCCAAATTTATCCCAGTGTATAATGAAATATTCATTAATTTTACTCTAATTGACTCCAGGGATTTCTAGTGTTTACTTCAAAGTGGCTATACATCAGGGCATTTAGCAATAATATGTGGCAACTGCTATTCCGAGATATGTTGAATTCATGCCAAATTTGAATACTTTTAGGTGAACCTTGTTTTCCTGGTTGTACAGATGTGCAAATTTCTTAAATTCTGTTTGGTCTAACTCATACAATGTATATATTTTCTGAAAGGTGAATAAATTTCCTAACACAATTTATTGTTCTTATTTACTTGTTTCATTTTTTCACGAGATAAGCGTTTTTTAGTAAAACTTTTTCGACTTTGAACAGAGATTTTAAAATTGTTTTCCTGCAATCACATTGGTCTTTTGTTAACATGTTGATAACGGCATTTTCGAGGGATTAGTGTCTGGGATTTTTGAAGTAGGTCTTAGTTTTTTAATTATCAACGTTTTAGGGCATTTCGAACAAAAACGACCGTTCCCTTAATTTTTGAAGGCTTTGTTCCGAAAAACTAGGACCTGTATTCATTCAGCGTGGTAGATAATTGGCGTCTGCGTCCTTTTATCAGACAAAATACTGGGCCTGGCGATTAACGAAACAGAGAAAAATTGATACCAAGCCTCTGGAAACCGGTATCGTCAGGAATACGGACTAAACGGGAGTTAGTTATAATGATGATGTGGCGCGACAAATTCGACAATCGATATTTATTGCCGATTTATAGTAAAAGATGGCCAATTTTATGCAACTTTTTAGCATGTCGTCTAGCCTATCGGGAGAAGGTGTGGCTTAGCGCACGTGTCTTGTTTCGTTGAATTATTAAAACATGACCTTAGTTCTGAGGCCCTGTCCTATAGTGTCCTCTCGTGATAAATTTAGGACCTGGCAAGATACATTCTGATTTTGAGTTGTTTTTGGTCCTGCAGATATTTAATTCTTGAATACAAAATATTTGTCCTGGAATTTTTTCCGCTTTGGAAATTCCATACTTCACGTTGTTATCGTCCGTGTAACAAGACCTAAACGCGAAAAAGTGGTTCAGTATTGTGATGTAGTAAGCATAGAATTATGGTGGGCTGTTGAGGAGATAGCGTCGCCGTAAAATTATGCTCGTAAGTACGAGCGTAAATTTAATTGCAGGAGTATCGCCGTACAATTACGCTCGTAAATTAAATGAGGAAATTTTTGCCGTAAAATTACGCTCGTAATTACGAACGTAAATAAAATTGCAAAAGTGTTGCAGTAAAATTACGTCCGTAAATTAAATGGGGGAAATGTCGCCGTAAATTAAGCTCGTAAAATACCTTAAGAACGTTCCAAATTTAAACCAATCAGTGTTAACCTAACATACGCGGCTGTTCCTGGGCAGCTCGTTCTTGCACAATCGCTGACATTGCAGCAGCGATTTGATCCGCCATGATTCAACGCTCGTAGCGTAGACATGTAACCCACAGGCGTCCTCAGCTTCTGATCGTCCCCAATACACTACATATAAATACTACAAGGTAGGAC
This sequence comes from Phoronis australis, assembly GCA_002633005.1. NCBI lineage: Eukaryota > Metazoa > Phoronida > Phoronidae > Phoronis > Phoronis australis. Next base: position 124,607 of record NMRA01000652.1, on the reverse strand, counting down.
ACTTCCGACCAGAAATTCCACGGGTGCTTCACTTCAGCCGTCCATAGCAAACATAAAACTCAATAAATTTACACAAAACAGAGGTTCAACAAACCATGAAGAATTGTTCTTTCTCCCAATACCATTCACGGTGTCCTGTTCCGGCGACTTCGTAAGAAATTCGCTGTCAAAGAACAAAAATGTTCACAAAAAACCCCGCGCACGTCCATCGGTTGCCGCTCGAGGTCAAGGACGGTACGGAAATTGCCGGTGAGTTACGGAAGTACCGACATCGGTCGCGTAAAGTCACGATGTCGGTACTTCCGTAACTCACCGGCAATTTTCGTACCGTCCTTGACCTCGAGCGGCAACCGATGGACGTGCGCGGGGGTTTTTTGTGAACATTTTTGTTCTTTGACTGCGAATTTCTTACGAAGTCGCCGGAACAGGACACCGTGAATGGTATTGGGAGAAAGAACAATTCTTCATGGTTTGTTGAACCTCTGTTTTGTGTAAATTTATTGAGTTTTATGTTTGCTATGGACGGGTGAAGTGAAGCACCCGTGGAATTTCTNAAGAACAATTCTTCATGGTTTGTTGAACCCCTGTTTTGTGTAAATTTATTGAGTTTTATGTTTGCTATGGACGGCTGAAGTGAAGCACCCGTGGAATTTCTGGTCGGAAGTGTCCTACCTTGTAGTATTATATGTAGTGTATTGGGGACGATCAGAAGCTGAGGACGCCTGTGATGTAACCTGTCAGTAAATAAGTATTAACATGAGCGCGCGCGACCGTGAGTTGTAAAATCGAAGGTCATTGGTTAGCTAAGAGTTAAAACTAAATTACGAGCGTAACTTTACGCCGTAAAGAATTAATGGCGTAAATAACGGCGTAATGTACATAATTACGCTCGTATTTTTCCGGCGACACTTTCCTCCCAACGGCCCATCATATAGAATGACGACCTCACACGTTTGCGTTCGCGTTTAACCAGCAGCTGAAGCTCTCTAATATAAACGTACATGAACGCAATGGTGACAAAGGTCAGTCACGGCGCCAGTCTCATGCGATACATTTATCAGTTATCATACTGCCGGACTATTGCTTCTTGGTCTATGATCACACAATCTCCGTTAGCTAAACACGAGTGATACCACCAATGCAGTCTCGAATAGGCCTACCCTGGTATACTTCACGTGCAACGGCTTAGTTCCTGCTGAGGGCTATAATATTAAAAGGCTATACTATTTAATCTCAACTTGGTTCGACCTGAGTTCGAGTTCCAAGCAATGTGGTTGTCCGCCTTAGTACTATATTTACTGTCAGTTGCGGCCATTGCCGTGGAGTCGCAAAGTTGCTATTCGAATGATCTCAATCCTATGAGATGGTACGGAACAAAAACAGCCTACGAAGCTCGCATCAAAGACAACGACACGAGCCCAACAATCACCGCTGGTAAGTGTAGTGAGACGGTATTGACAGAAAGTTTAAATCATAATACTGTGGTAATAAAGAAGTAATATTTGAAAGTTGACGGCCAGTGTTTGGAATGTCATCCAGTGTTTTGGAAAGCCGATAAAATGGTCGGAGAGTTTATCACATGCATGTGCTTTGGAAAGTAGATACCGGTAGTCATTATTTGCACGTTCCGTTAGCGTGGGATAAGATGACATATTAACAAGTGAAAATAATCATAAAATGTGTAAAAATCAGGCGCGCTTAATCAACGTTGAAAATAGTGTTTCGTTTCAGGGTGTAAGCCAATCGTAATATGGCATCTCAATCGCCATGGATCCAGGTATCCCGACGACGACGACATTTTGGAAATGGACAACGTGCTGAATGACATACGGAATCGCATGGGTAATTCGACAGGTAAACGGGAAATGAAAGTCGTTTTAAATGAGCTTCCCCTGTTGGTTCAAAATGTATTTATTTGAAGTGGGGTGGTTGTCGAACCTTTTCCCGTAGGCCGCATAGTCCTTACCACGTAACGGCGCCTTAATTTACCACGGAAACGCAGCCATTAGCACTCTCCTCAAGAACTGTTACAACGCACAAAGAATCCTCACCACACACAATTTGTATTAGTGTATTAAAATATTGCAACTGGCTGTTTTCAGTGTGGAGAGTTTTGTTTTGCTGATAAAAGCAAGGCTTCCGCCGGCCTCCTCGGTTTTGGCTTAGCTCAGTTACAAATTGACACATCAACTTTTTAGAGGGAAAAATGTGACAGAATCGAATGCTCTAAATTACTTCATGATAACCACTTGCGAGTGTAACTCTGATTAATCTTTTGGTGTAACCAGAATTATGCCAGCATGACGTCACAGGAATACAAAACTGGAAGCTACGAATGGCATCGAAAGATGGCGACAAATTAGTAGAAACCGGGAAGAAAGAATTATTTGATATCGGTAAGTACCATGCTTTGCCCATTGTTCATACCTTTGTCTAGAACTGCCAAGAAACGTGTCGTGGAAATCAATGATATTTCGCGAGTCCGCTATAATTCGGCAAAGAATTGTTCTAAATCGAGATAGAAAACTTTACAAGCGAGACCAGGAAGCAGTCCAGTTGACGAAAGCATAACTGGTGAATTGACCAGTGCTGTAGTGATAAAATTAGAGGCGCCCAGAGCCCACCGCATAACCTTGAGCGCTGAACGTAACTTACGGTGCGTATTCGCTACGTTCAAATGTCAAAAGGTGGTTGGCTGCGCCTATATGCACCAACGCCCCACTACAGCATTGCCCGACTCACAAAAATGTAGGCCTATTTTTGAGTCATGAGTGGGTATCTAGAGTATGTAGTAGCTAATCTAGGATGTCAGGGAAAGGGGATCCAACCACACATATTAGAAGGCAAAAGTAACGCCTGGAAATGATTTTTGGTGGCGATTTTCAGTCGCCCGTGGAGGCGTGTCCTCGGGGCACTTCGATCTCCCTTTATCCACCTATGGTGTGACGCAATAAATATTACTTTATCTTGAAATATCAATAAAAAATTTCATTACTCGGTGAGATTATGTTACTTCGTACTCTTCAAAGACTAATTACACGAATGCGATGTTACACAAGCACTGATATTTTAATGAGCTGAACAAATAGTATGTACAATGCACACACGTGCATGCGTTAATAATGTATAACGCACAAACTTGAAGTGCGGGTTTCTTGCAAGCAACTGTTCTTATTTTTCAATGTTAGCAAAATACTATGTACTAGTGACCAGTACAAAGACAGAGTGCTTAGTTACAGAATCCTCCACAAACTTATTTTATCGTCAGTTTTGTTCTTTTCCAAGTCACATGATCTCGATTGAGAACTATCAGCTGTTCCATTGTCGCATCCACGTTTCGGCATAAGGTTGTGGGTCGAACATGGAAAGCGGGGACCATTGACCTTGCCAAACAGCAAGCTGGAGGTGGTTTCTAATAGCAAACAAGAGCGAGAGTCTGCTACTATCCGATTCAATTCACTGAATCCTCTTTCACATTCAGCTGGACTGCAAGGAAGAGTCTTAATACAGAGGTCCAGTTGTAGCAGAGCACTTGGTAGGTTGTTTACTCTAACCGTTTCTTCCGTTTCTATGAACTCGCTCATTCCCCTGATTGCCGATGTGGCAACCATCCCAAACCATTCGCAAATACGCCTGACTTCGTGCTCGCCCTGTCTTATCCCGGATCCATCGGCCACGTTTTGGGTTCCAAGATGGCCAGACTAGAGCAAAATGACTGCTCATCATTGTCAAGTAAACGCCGTTCCAGGTTCACAACAACACTGAATAAATTGACCAGGGCGTATGGTCACGGTAGTTCCTTTAAGGGTTTCCTTCAGTTCCCGTGACCCAAACCTCTTCTCTTTAATGCATGTCAGTGCAGTGGCGAATGCCTGCCCGGGATTATCAACCATAGACTTGAGGACGCGAACAGACCGACGAATAAGCTTGTCTGCTTGCGGTATTGTTGTGGTTCTGCATTGTAGATCCACAGAAAGGCTTGACAGCTCTTCTAGCACATCATGCATCAGCGCAAAATTCTGAATGAAGGTGGGACTTTCCAAGTATCGCAGTAATCCCAAAAACATACTCCGATCACTTGAATGACGATTTCTGTCTTCACCGGCTAACTCGAAATGTTGATGTAGTGCGTTCAATGATCTCCACACTGCCTTTACCGTTCTGAAACTGCTTGCCACCCAACGAACGTCAAGCACGCGACCTATTCGAACAAACTGACACACAAGATCAGCAGCTGCAGCTTTCAGTTCGGCTTGGTTTTTGGGTGAGCTGCTGTAAAGTGAATAGAGTTTATCCATAAATACTCTGAAATGACCACACCCAGTCACCTCTGCCACAGCATCTCCAACTGCCAACTCAAGTCTGTGGTTTAAGCAGTGCCATGTCAAAAGTACGCCCCACTATACCGTAATTTACGGTGGGTAGGCGCTACATTAAAAAACAAAAAGGTGGTTGGCTGCGCCTACGTGCGTCTACCCCCCACCACAGCACTGGAATTGACATTGCTTTTGGTGCCCCGGCAATAACGTCGTGCCTTTATCTGAATGTGGTTATACGTGAAGATAACTCTGACCGGATGTCATGTGGCCTAAGTGGGAGATTTGCACATTCATTTCGCCAATAGGATCGCTAGTACCGTGGTTTCCTGTGTGTTTGTTTTAGGTTCTGTTTGTCGCTGTACCGGTATATTATCGATTACCATCTGATACTTGTTGAAAACTTGGTGGACTTTCATAATTGATGATCGGACAGTGTTCAGTACGCCATTATCGATTGTAATTGGAAATCGGAAGTGATGTGAATGGAAACTTAAGTTCCTAAACTTTCAGCAGTCAACACAATCATGTTGTAAAATGTAACCACAACACCGAGCGTATCCGCGGTTCTTCTACCGATTTCCGTGTACAATTAAGCGGTTTTGAAGAAATCCAGCTACAGAATCGACTGTTTTTCGATTATGATAAATGCCTATCATTACTATTATAAGAAAGAAAGAAAGCCAGTGCAATAATTCAAACAATAAAAACAGGCTTAAAATTTACTCACCGCAATGAACACCGAGTAGTTGAAACACTTCACACAACGTTATATAAAATAATGGAGACCTATCAGATTTTTTTCTTAAACTGGCCAAATGAAATGATAGGCATTCTAGGGAATTAACCAATGCTTGTTCTGTGCAGTGAATGAAATGATAGGTATTCTAGGGAATTAACCAATGCTTGTTCTGTGCAGTGAATGAAATATGGGCACCGGATTCACTGTTTACTGAGGTGATTTTAATGAAGAACCCTCCCTCTTTGATATGAGTCTACATTGAGGGCAGAAATCAAATCATCAGCATGGGTGAGCGGGTGAGTTGAGGTTCGATCCCAACACGACTACCTAGTGAAGTTCGCTCACGAAAAAACAAGATCACGCAAAATCACGCGAGTCAGAAAGGCGAGTGATTCGCGAGAATGCTCTGCACCTATTAGCGCAATGACTGTAATAATATGGCGGGTTGATATAGGAAGAGTGAATTCATTTCAAGTTATTATTTTGTATCCATGGTGAATGATATAATCATGGAATTAGACAGAGATGTAAACAATGCCTTAGTGACTTAGTTCTGCATCAGCAGGTAGACGGTGTAAGAGACAAGATGGCGACGGATGTCAATGGTTCGATTGTGAGCTAAAACATTGATAAGAACAAAATGTAAGCTTTAAGAAGCATTCAGAAGGCATAGAACTGAATCCTTATTGAACGTATACATCAGTATCAAGAAGTATTTTAGGAAATGTGTAAATTTAAAAAGGAAATACAGACAAGAGACTCGTGGAAATGTTATAAAATCGTGTGAATCAAACGAATCGAATACGTTCTGGCAACTGATAAAAAACAATACGCAGAAGACGTGTCCCTACTACCTACTAGAAATTGAAAAGTTGCCTTCAAACTCTCTGATTCAATGGTTGCCCCTATATTACTTTATGGTGCTGAAATATGGGGAACTAGTTACAGAAAAGACACAGAAAATACACAAAACAAATTTTCCAAATGGTTGTTAATGACCTGTAACGAAACAACGAATTTCATCGCTAGAGATGAATGTGGACGATACGAGTTATCAGTATCATATGTTTCAAAACCTATTAAATACTTTTTAAAACTGTTAAAAACGGGTAACGAACGCTTAACAAAGTAGTACTACAAGATATTATATAAAAGAGACACGAGTTGTCAAAAAACTGGTGTGCGGAAATTAACAAACTGTTGTTTGGAACTGGACTTGGTCGTGTTTGCCCAGAGGGTGGAGACGAATCATTGTTTTTGTCAGAGTTCAAGCAAAAACTAAGAGGCGTAAATCTACAGAGGCGGCTGGAATGCGTAGATACTATGAGCAAATGTTAATTTTTATAGAAATTTCAAAACCAGTTTATGGGAAGAATTCTTATTTTGCAAATTGTCTTCGCTAATATTAGATGCTCAACGAACCGTCTTGGAATAGAAATATGGAGAAGAAACAATGTACCAGGTGTTCCATTTGTACTATGATGAGAAAGAGGCGGGGTTTCATTTTTATTCGCATGTCCTCACTCGTCCGTTTTAGGGGAGTAGGCCTATTAGCTGTAGTATACCTATATAAATGGTTGGAAAGTTGAGAAATTCCTCATCACCAGCTCTGTTCAGCTTTTGAAAAGTTTTGCAAACTTTGTATCAAAAGCTATGTCAGTCAGAGATGAAACAACGGGTGTCTAAGCTCAGTGTGTACATGTTGACTTTGCATACATTTTTGAAATCTAGTGTGGTTGTGGGCCGGAGGCTTGGTGAATCACAGTGAAGTCTACTACTACTGTTCTTCGTAAGTGATATGTTCAACTTATCTGACATCTTTTAGGGGCGCACTTACTTGTAACATTTTACCTAAAGTTTCAAAAGCTTTCAATCTCAATAAATTTAATTAAAGCGGTTCTTGGTCGTACTACTTTTCGAGGACTCACGAAATGTCGTCGATTTCCTGGACACGTGTTTAGTCAGTTCTTGGTGAGCCGACTCGGCCAGCAAACTCTTCCCTTTACAACGTAGAGACCCGCCCTTAAGGGACATTATTAGTTTCACTGCAAAAATGCATGGTGGAGGGGGTGGACGTCTTGAAGCTATTGACTTTTACCAGAGCCATAAAACAACAAAATCCGTTGTGATTAAATGATTTCATTACAAATCGCTAATTTCGGCTGATGCGTCAGACATTCGTTGAAATCGGGACCGGTGTCGTTACCATTGAATTGTCGGCTTAAAATGCTCCTCCGTTTCGCGGCAAGGTGTTATACTGTAACTGGGCTGGATTCCGCAATGCAGCACTTTTCTGAAAAATTACTTTTCTGGCCGAAAATGACTCAGAATTAAAGGACATTTATCCATTTGGGTCTTTTTCTAGTGCCTATTAGCTTCACAGTGTATGCTGTTGAGTTAGTCTTACAGAAACAAGCACACCGATTGCACACTGGCGTAGCGATTTTCTGGTATCCGGGAAACAATACCACAATGCGCCCCCTGGTATGTCTTTACGAGAGAAAAGACAATCTTTGAATAAGAAGTACCGAGTACCCTCCCCATTCACTGACAGGCGTAGCTAGAAATATTCATCGGGTGGGGGGGGGGGGGCGAATTTGTTGGGAACCGGTAGGGGACGCTGAAATGAGTGGCGACCTGAGGGCACTTTGCAGTAAATTGAAATGTTTTGTCCGAGGGGTGGACATTTTTGCAATGGGCAGGGAGCATGGTTCACTTGTGGCCCCCATGACTACTTCTGAGTGCCCTCGCCTGAAACCTGCCTGTGCGGAGGGGGGTGTGCGCTATCATTTTTTTCCGCTAAGCTCAGAAAACTTTTATTTATGCCAACTTTTTATTTTTGGGGTCCGACGGCGCCCCCTCCAGTTTGCACATGCCCTCTCTCATCCCCCTCGCTATTCCACTGGTTGTAGTTGCAGTTTTCAAGGTCAGCCGGCAATTTCAGACACGGAGTAATAGTTCAGGACAACAACCGATTTCACATTTCGTTGACACTTCCTCAAATCTTTCAGCTTTCAGGTACAGAAGCCGGTTCCCGAACATCATGAATACTTCTTATAGTGAAGCGAACTTTAATTTCCGATACACTGATAAACAGAGGACACGAAAAAGTGCCGAGTATTTCGCCAGGGGTCTATTTTCTTCAAGCAAAGGTAAAATGCAAGGAACTTAACTTGGTTAAATGAAATGCCTCAAAGCGTAGTGATAAGCTCTTTAAGTACATGTGTAAAACTTTCGATAATTTCAGATTTCCGGATCCGTAAAGTTGTTTCATGGATTTTGAAGTTTTGTCGACTTTTCTAGATTACGCGATAACCGATCCAAAATTTGACCAGTTGGTTGGGAACATCACCATGACAACCGTTCCTTCACAAGAAGACAGACTTTTAAGATTCTACGACTCATGTGAAAAATACATCAAGGTAAGAGTTGTCTCCCATGACACCCAAATAATTAATAATGTCGCTGTCGTAAATTGCTTCAATCTTTTGTAGACTAACAGGGATTCACGGTGCTGATATGATGCATACAAGTCTTGTGATAAGTAGTGACGGATGCTCTTAAATGCTAGTCTAACTCAAGGAGAGTTTTTGCGCAAGCAAAAGAAGCTGGTTGGATGTTCTTAACCACAATAAACTAATTTGTTGATGATTAAACATAATGGAAAAAATAACTGCAGGCGGTTTGATACAGGTGATACCAGACGTGCGCAGGCCGCGCATGTGGACCCATTGCGCTCATCACCTGGAACCGTTTTTTTATGTTTTATTAATATATAGTTAAAACCGAGGAGCTGAAAACTTGACTCAAGGGTGTAGCTGTGTGACCCAGAAGGACTTAAACCCACGACATAATGGATATCTGGGTTATGTTTCGTTAAAACGACTTGTGACTTAATACAGAAACTTTGATTGTTCGCTTCCTCTTTACAATTGTTGAAAAAAGTTCAGCCAAATAATCATGGGCGAATTAAAGCCTATAAATAATTCATGATTAGAGGTAATACATGTATTTTCAGAGACTTTGACTTTTGCTCAAATGAGATTTAATTATTTTTTATGAAATAGTTGTGTACAATGCAAGACCAAATTTCTGGTTTAAGTCTTTTAAAAGTCACTTTTCAAGAGACAGATCCCAGTTTTTATCTTCTTTTTTAGCAACTGCACTACTGTGATTGTTTCTCTTTATAACGATAATTTTCAGACAGTTGACGATGCACCAATTGTAGAATACGACAAATTCACAAAGAGCGACATTGTGTCGGAAGTTTTGCGTAATGTCAGTCAACGATTGGGCCTCAGAAAGCTGTTAAAATTCGGTGAGTTTTTAATAATTATTTTCTGACAAATTGATGTAGAGAAACAAGCGCATTGGCCTAATAATAAAATATTTATTGGCGTTCTACTGTTTTTAGACACGTAAAACATTCTGAGAGTGTAAAGCAAGCGAAAGATTGTCCCACAGACACTGTATTGCTTAGGTTACACTCTTCTTTTAGATGAACTAGAAGTCATATACGGTATGTGTGCGTTTGATTACGGGATCTTCGCCATTCACAATGACGTCACGCCTCGTGACAGTAACGGCGCCCCGTGGTGCGCAGCCTTTTCACGTGATGAGCTGCTCGTACTGGACTACTTAAATGATTTGGAAGATTACTACGAGAAGGCGTACGGAAACGAAATCAACTACCAACAAACGTGTATACTGGCGAAGGACATCTTTGGTTGGATAAGGTAATTTGCACACGGTAATTCCTAACATTTCTTCAAACATTTTTGATGCCCCCTAAATTCTCAAAAGGTTTTTGAACAACGAAGATTTTCGGGAAGTCACCGAAGGACTAAAGGAGCACAAAGAAGCATGTATGACAGAGAGTGCACGCTTGGTTAGTTACCGAGGGGCTAAATGTGGAGAAAAAAACTTGTATGGCAGGGGGTATACGTTCAACACCTTCCAGTCGTATCCACCGTACTAATTCTTTGAGCTTCATTGCAGAAACGCCACCCAACCAGGGAAATTGTCGCCCAAAGCTGTGCTGAGATTTGCACACTCAAAAGGCGTGACAACATTCATGACTAAGCTGAGACTGTTCAAGGACCCGAAGCCACTAATGGCGGAGGATTTTGATAAAAACGCTAACAGATTATTCAGGGATAGCAGGAACATCCCCATGGCATCAAATGTGGCGTTGGCCGCCTACAATTGCAGCGGCGATTACAAGTTCAAAGTTTTTGTCAACGAACGAGAAATACTTTATCCCGGATGTAGTGAAACGCTATGTGATTTCAACGTATTGTCTTCGACATTGGGTGAATTTGCGGATACGTGCAATTTCGATGAGATTTGCAAATACGAGATACCACAAAAAACAACCGTGCCTACGTCGAGTGTAACCAAGATGGAAGTGGGATTCATTGCGCACGTATTCATGTGGTTGTATGTATTAGTTGTGGGGTAGAGGCAGCTACAAATCTAGTCAGTAAACCAACCCTGTTGGCTACAATAAATCCATTCCTTCAACGAAGCCAAACTTTTAATGCGAGCACTTGCCACTATGAGACTGTCTTCAACGTTTTCTTTTGTTCTGGGGTTACAATGAAGAACTAGTCGTACGGCGGTGAGTGCTCGGGATTTTGTCGGTAACTAACCAAGCCTTAAATAGGTAAAGAGCTGAGTTTTTGCTACTCGAGATTACGCTCGTGTGCAACGTAGACTCAAGAAATTCGAAAATGCAAGACTTCGAGAGTTGTCGGGATGCAATATAAAGCACGCGATCGCTTCACTAACGAAAATTATTGCGTCTGCGGAACGTAGTAAAATATTGCAAAAGCGCCAAAAATGCCCACTTGACAATTTCCCAACGAAGCAGGGGAAGTGGCAGGGGCGGATCCAGGATTTTGAGTTGGGGGGGNGATCCAGGATTTTGAGTTGGGGGGCAGGGCACGGGAATAACCAGAATTTCGACAGATGCGCGCGCTCAGCCTAAAATGTGGGGACGCAGAGGCTTCGAATGTTTGGGGTTGCGGACCTGTTGACTAAAAAAAACGGTAAACGGGGATTGTTCAGTTTGTTCAGAGCCTATGCGTTGTTTATTCACCCCCGACGAGCCCCTGCTTGCGCGCACCCGAACTCCCAAATGATATCTGGTAGAATTTTAGGGGGGGCATGGCTCCATTGGCCCCCCCTAAATCCGCCACTGAGTAGGACAAAATCGTCATCTTATTGCATAGCCTCTTGTTAAGTCTGTCGCCCAGCACGTGGAAAACCAAATTGAGGTCGAACTTTAGAACTTCAGAGTCCGACGTATTCCCTCTTATCTCTGGACTCAGCGAGGACTTAGTCGGATAAGGCCAAAAGCATAATTGGTTCTGGTCATTTTTGAAAATCGGGTTGGTGGATGGAGCAGTACTTTTAGATGATCATATTTTCAAAATAAGAAAATTCACCCGAGAAGAGCAAAAGTGATGTGGGATTTGGTTTTCAGTCATCATTTGACAAATCACTGAATTTATTTCAAACTTGCTTCTCATTGCCTTTTTGCTGGGAACTGATAAAAAAGGAAATCATAACCATTAAGCCATCAGCATGCGCGCATCGAGCCTAAAAAATAGAGGGCTCGAATTTTTGAGAATGTGGACATATTCAATGGCGGATCTAGGATATCACAAGGGGGGGTAACATTTTTTCTGTATGCATTTGCGCCACCCACGATTGTAGATGCGCATAGTACCGAATGGAGGGAGGTTTGCCCCCTCCCGCCCAGGATTTTTTTTGTTTTTCCGCTAAAAATCAAGCATTTTCCTCGATTCCTGAAGTATTATCCAAGGAAAAAAGGCAAAAAAGGAAAACGTGTCAAACAGGAAAAACTGCACCTACCTCAGACTCGAACTCAGGACCTGGCGAATAGAGCGCGCGTGCTTTACCACTACACCACCACTCCAAATCTGATACCAAGAGACCTACTTGTTTATGGTCCACAGCGTTTGCGCGCGAAACCTACCTCTTTTTGTGCTTATTACACGTTTTATATTTTGTGCACTCTGTTCGTAACAAATTTGTTGTATTTAAAATAGTTTTCAAATGCCCAATAGACCAAATCCGTTTTTCGTGTTGGCAATAATGACGGGATTGCTTTGGAAATCGTCTTAAGTTAAGGTTTGACAAAGAGAGAATTATGAGTTTCTGAGTGATTCACTAAGGCTTCGATTAAAATTCACATCTTACCAGCAGCTTCTGTTTTTTCATCGTCAATCAGGTTCCAGTTTCTTTAAAAAATGAAGTGAATTTTGTTCATTGCACAGTGAAGCAGACGACGGAAACGTAGTGCGCAGCGCCACTGCCGGTCGCCTGGGATATCGCGGGAGAGCCTAAACTTAGTCATAGTTCCGTTGCGATTGCACCGTGTTCCGTATTTGACATTTGAAATTGGATCAGAGCCCCCCCAAACACTAAAACTGCACACATTTATATCTTTGTCATCCGTATAATTTTTATTACCCGGGTTAATTAATAAACTCAACATTTCCCTACGCTCTTGCTGTTTTATTTTTTTGCGGCAGCCAAGGGGGGGGGGCGAGCCCCCCTAAATCCGCCTATGATATTAATTAGATTCAGGGGTATGTTCAGAATTATGAATTGTGCATTCGCAGAATTTTGACAGTTTCTGCTTTTTACTGGACTTATGTCTCGTTTTCTACTTTTTTCGGAGTTTTTGTGTCTCTGAGGCGGATGTCTTGCCCACTTCGCAAAATGCGGGGGGGGGGGCTCCTTCGAGCCCCACCCCACCCCCTGGGTGCGTGCATGATCAGTGAGAATCGGCTAGAAAAGGTTTGACTGCATCAGACTGACTCTGCCCGTTCAATCTACGAAGACGTCTGATTTGTTCTCGGCTCGCACTCGCTGGAATCGAAAGCCTCAGCCGTTCGATACGGCATGGCGGAGTCAGTCAAGTGAATCCACTGCTTTAAATTATCAAAATCCAAGTTAATCCGATGGGAGTAATTGTTGAGCATAGCCATGGTACGAGCGCTTCTCACTGAGCAAATAAATATGCAAGACGTTAGGAATGATATATCGCAACATTATGGTCACTGACTTATAATGAGCCTTGAAACATGTCGAGTTGTAGCTGAGTTGGAGTTGGTCAAGGTTATCTCGAAAGTTCAATAGAAATTATAATAAAATATTTTCTGAAGAACCAATGTTCCAAGATAAGTAGTAAATCAAGCATGGAATTTTCCATAATATGAGCTGTTCGAAAAAATCAGTCGTTGTGAGATACGACATAACAGTGCTGTTCGACAAGTGTCTTCTAACGGAGTATTGTTCAGCTGAAGTGGCTACATACAAAAGCAGCCGTCGACTTCGGACACTTGCCATTACGAAATAGGGTAAAAATTGTTCCTTATTCATTTTTGGAAATGACATTAGGACTTCAAAAGAGCTATAGTAATGTTATAATTCATAATTGCCAGAGATCAGGCTCTACAAGTTGGCTTGTCACTGCGAGTCATAGATTATAGTCTATGGGGTCATTTGATGCTCCGAGCATAGTCTAAACCAATAACTTATTGTAAGTTCTTAGCAAACACAGAAATTAGCATCTTAGTAAGGATTATCCGAGGACCACTTTTATGGAGATAAGTGGTCTAAAAAGTTCGTTTTTGAGAGATGGAACACAAGTTTAAAGCAGCTTCTTAAAGCGACTACAAATCACCCGATAGTGTTAAACACTTAGTCTTCCGCGACTGTATTTATTCAATGTCGGTGGGTGTGAAGGTCGTGAGCGAGCTCGAAGCTCGTTTTATGAATCAGTTTCCATCGAGCGCCAGGACACAGATGACGACAATATATTAACTTAGATAGGGCTCACTAAACACGGTTTTGGTCCATGTCTAAAAGATATTAACAATGACTTTCCCATCCAGCTCCTGAAACAAGACAAAGCTAGTATGTACTTATCTAACTGATGTACAAGCATAAGCTTGTCGAGACATATCTTTGCAGTTTTCTCTAACCTTGTATTTCTTTGCTACCTTACAAACTTTGCTCAGCAAGCTTGAACAAGGTTGCTCAACAATGATAGTAATGTAAATCATGTTGTCAAAAATATTGAATAAGTTTGTTGGGCCAGTCACCTTTTTCATTATTGAAGTCCAAGCTTGGAAAATCTTGCCCTCTTGGTAAACGTTGTTCTCCTTGACAGCAATCCAAGATCAAATGAGTGTGTTTTTTTCAATACCAAAGCGCTTCGATTGAGAATTCAACAAATATGTTGATAACTTTAACATTGATAGCTTTCACAAAGGAACGATAAGCTGCCTATGGCAAAGACCAGAGATACACAGACAAAATGAAACCGATTATTATAAAATGGCGACTTATTTTATCGCAAATTCAAGTCTTTTGTATTTAACTGGAGTCTAGTTTATCTTTTACTTTTTCTTTCAATAAATCTTTATAACGAGGAGACCTGCTCATAAAAGCCAAAAGCATACCTCCAACACAACAATAATTATAATAAAGTCTGTAATTTTATTATCAAAACAAGTTCAACAATACAGTAGGTAACATGTAAGATATCTTTATGTACAACACCAGGCATGGACTCTCACCAGCAATAAGGATAAAGTGATAATCGGAGCCTCCAGAAAAAACTGAAGGTAAAATGTGTGTAAATTTCCAGGCATAGGGAGCAATGGATTGACTGGACAAGACACAGAGTTTACAAACGCAACATCTGCCAAGGGACAATAGTTTACCAACTGTAAATCTATTTTGTGTTAAATACCTACAATGGTAGCAGGAGAGGGCACTTTTCTAAATGTATTTTTAAACTATTTTCGATCCATATGCTATTCACTTGCAATCATCTCTGTATCAATTTTTGCTGTTGTGGTTTTCAAAAAAGTGTATGTTGAAATTCACATTAAAAGATGTGAAAGGCAGAACTTAAATGGCTACAAACCAGAATCCATCCAAGAATCAACTTTTGATTTGGAGCACTCACCACTAGGTGCCGCTACAAACCAGAATCCGTCCAAGAACCAAATCTTAATTTACATCACTCACTGTTATAAATTTGCCTTGATTTGTTCTTTACTCAGGTGAGAAAAGATTTCTATGAACAAGAGTTCAGTTTAAGAGGCGAGCTTTTGATTGAGACCACTAGGTGCCGCTATAAAATTGGACCAACTTGTTCTTTACTCAGATGAGAAGTGATTCTTGGGTTTGCAAAGATCTGACAGTTGGTTCTTTCTTGAGGACAAGTTTGGCATATCATGCCCTTATAAGCCAACTTGTAGAGCCTGGCAATAACTGTAGGTTATTTTCAAGCCCTGGAATCACCTCTAATTTGACTAAAGAACAATTTGAGACCAATTTCAAAATGTGAATGAATGAACGAATCTTTATTTTAAGTATTGAGCCTACAATACTATAGCAGTTACACGGATATTTAATTAATAACAGCATGGACAAACGCGGGAGAACATGAAAGAATCTGTGAGACCTGCCACTCAAATAACAGCAACAGGAAATGCAGGGATATTCTTGACCAGTTTTGAACCAGTGCCCTTTGGGCGCACCATGTGACAAAATGTGTGCCCTTTTTCAAAAAGTTGCGGCCTAGCATATCATGAAACAGAAACCCCAATGGCAATCGAAATACAGCAAGAACAGTCGTGATTTACCTGACTGGCTGTACTAAAGTTGACTAGAATCTTGCAGTTTTGAATGAGTGTTGTGTTTTAAAAGATGCAGCCAGGGGGCGCACTGCTGTAACATGCAACTTTTTATTTTTTTATGCGGTAATGGCACAAAAAACACAGCCCAAGAATGTCCCTGGAAATGGTAAAGTTAGTTATGAAACAGTAGAGCACAAATTTAATTTCCGAAATGAAAAGGCATCCCTGAGATATTTAGCTAAACAATGACCAAGAGCTCGAGAACGTATAGTACTTTCATTAGCAAACATGAGACAGTAAAACTCCCTGATCAAGAATGATTTGTGCTCTAGGCTAAATGTAGTGTGAAAATCATCAAACATTTTTTCTCCGATATTGCCATATACACGGCAATGAAACAAAAAATGAAACTCATCCTCAACTTCTCCTGAGTGACATATCTCACAGATTCTGTCCTCCACGGATAAGCCTATAATGCACCCAGTTTCTACTCTAAGAGGAAGGATTCCGCAGCGAAATTGAGCAACAAATGATCGTAAAGATTTGTTAAGTGGAAGCTTAATGCACAGTTCAGCCTCAAAAGCATTTTGAAAAGTTTTTACCGTTCTCAATTTGGGCGCTGTTTGGATCTGGTCTGACCAATTGCCTTAGTTTGCAGAATATTACACGCTATTCGCGTATGAAACGAGCATTTATTCAAAAAAAAGTGCTTTCACTTTGCAGGTCTGTACAAAAAGTTTCCCTAACTGCACACTCAGTGGCCATTCTGACTTCCAAGAAAGCTGAAATCATTCCTGGACGTGTTGGAAAGTACGGCAGCCGTGCAGTGTGTCCTTCTACCTCCTTACTGAATGTTCAATTAGTGACGCCAACGCTACGTGTCTTCAGAGCATCTTTGCCACATACTCAACTGTGCAAGTAACAAAGTAAATCTCCAACTTTTTCACGACAAAGACCAATACCTTTGCAGTGAATAACCAGAAGCAGAAGGAAGAGAACGAGCCGTTCACAGAAAGGCAGCCTCCTTCTGACATCATCTGCTGCCCACCATCAAAGAATCTTGCCCACCACTCTCGTGAAACAATGACAAGCTCGACATTCGAGACGAGAATAAAGAAAAGTGCAGGTGATGGCAATGGACTTCCGAACACAGCGACCTGAAATTCTTACGCTCGCCAGCACAGCGCACGAGAAGTGTCAGTGAATTCTGGTCAGTTCCTCCACGACCTTGACAAGGTCGTCCACGGTAGCCTCTCGCTTCATCCCGCTGCCGTCGTCAATCTGTAAAATCCCAAGTTGCACATTTTCAAATTCTTGGAAGAAGCATTTAATTATTCAAGTAACTTTCACATTCTAAAAGCTAGGACTCTCGAGCATTTTTTAAATATGCAAATTAAGGCAGCCATCATGCAACCTCCCATTTGCTTATAACATTCTTACCAAGCGCACCAGGGAGATTATTTTGATGTTTTCACTTATGTTTTCATGATCAGTGAATTAAATAGCAGGGATATTCCTGGACTTTGCGCCATTAGCGCATAAAAAATTAAAAAGGAGCAAGTACATTGCAGCAGCACACCCGCCCCCCCCGGACATCTTTTAAATCGCAACACTCTTCCAAAAATGCAGGATTCTAGTCAAGTTACAGCTGATCGGCTTTTTGATTTGGCACGACTGTGTTCTTATTCTGCCACAGCTGCACAGTCTGTTTGAAATCTTTGTCAGATGCCTTTTTGTAAGGAGCCTTTACATAAACACGACTGTGTTCCTATTTTGATTGCCCTTGGGGTTTCTTTTTCATATGGTGCCATTTTAATAACACTAAGTCTGCTGGGCACAACTTTTTGAAAAAAGGCACTCTTTATCATCAGATGCACCCAAAGGGCACAGGTTCAAACCTTGTCAGTAATATCCCTGAAATTGGGCAAGTTTGGGGGTGGACATATCGTGAAATTGCATAACATATTGAAATAGCTGAAATAAATTACTAATTCATGATGTACTGACCTGCAAAAAGATTTCATTAAACTCATTGACCACATTAGTACAAATAACAAAATAATTATCCATAATGCCTCATAAGCACAAACAGAATTTTAATAATGGCAGCCTTTATTTCCATAAATTATGCAAACTTGTAAATAAAACAACTTGCTAATGTATTTCATTAAACTAATTGACTATAGAAACACATATGCAAATATCACGATAGTTTACCTGAGGTGCCAGGTACTGCAGCTACAAGCACATAAATTAAGCAAATTCCTGTTATATCCAATTATAAACGGCCTTCATAAAATTCAGTGACCATGGAAACAAGTGAAAACATAAACATAATCTACCTGTGGCACTTGGTGAGAAAGTTGTAAGGAAAAATGAAATCTTGTATAATGGTGGCCTTAATTTGCACATCTGAAAATGCTTAAGGTCACCCACAGAATCACGGTTTCCCTAACCCTAGACTACATAAAACAGCAATATCCACGTTCAACCCCCCCCCCCCCCCNCCCCCGGACTACATGCAGCCTTGCATCTAACAAGGACAAAATGATATCCCAAAAGTCCAACTAACGAAATTAACCTTAGCCACCTGATAATGTCTTCAACGATCAGTGGATGAGGTGGATTTTAAAGTCATCATCCTCAACAACAAAACACATGGGCAAAATTCGGTCTGTTTAACCTTTACAGCACTAAGGAATTCCACCAGAACAGCCCCAACCATGTCCACATTGCGAACCCCACTCAAAAAGGTTTGGTTAAAAACAAGAATTCAACACTGTACAAATTGGCGACAACCCGACAACAGTAACTGTTATTATAAGTTACGATTATAATTCTTGTTTGTTTTTGTCTTTGTATTCATCCATCTTCTGTCTAAAGTCAACTTTTGATTAACTTTTTGAATATACAATCCATTTTGTCCCGTTCCTTGCTCAGATTACAAACGACTTTCAGGCTTGAGAAGAAATGTTGCTAACATCACAGACTAGGACCATTAGTTGCTAGTTTCTGTCGCCAAGGCAACGGATGGGCATTAGGAACTCCATACAGTTTATTGTTGCCAACTTCAATTAAATCAACAATCCCAATGTGAATACGTATTTACGTAAAAGTAAATGCGCATGCCAAGAAAGTTGATGCGTTTAACAAAAAACGAGTTAAGGTAGCGTAAGACTCCAGAAAAATGGCCACAATTGGCAAACTTCGGAACACCATGACTCCGAAAAGGGTGACAGCATTAATATAAAAATTTCATATACTATGTCAATGTTGCATAAAACGAAGCGATAATTTAGAAAACCTTGTTTGAGATTTCACTTTGAACATATACATCGTACCAAATTTGGTCATGTTTTTGATAACGTTGTTTGGCTATCAATGTATCTCTTTTCACTAAATTTTATTTTAGACATGGTCATGTGACCCAATTAATGATAGATTTGTACAAGTCAAAAATCAAATTCTACTGGCTTTGTACTTTCAGAAAATATACACTTTTACTGAGTTGAAATCTATAGTTTTGTAAACATGACGCAGAATGCAGACTTGTCCCTGAGATTCCACATAACCTTGATAACGGCTTTGATAGATATTATTATTATTACTAAATACTAATACATTCCATATGATGAAATTTTGTTTTCAATTTGAAATTCTAAGTAATTCCTCAAAGACAGTTAGCACAGAATCCAACATGGACCAAAGATTGCTAAATCATTAATTTCATCCAGTGGACTTCAACTTCAGTACCTTATGAAGTCACAGTAAAAACGCACCTTTAAATTCTGTAGCGTTTCCTGCATTTTGTCACGTGACAAATCTAAGAAGCTCTCGATCAGGTCACCGTCTATGAAGCCACTAGATGGCTCTGTCTTCCTTTCAGTGTGGAAAGATCGCCAGGTGAACAAAATTAAGGAATAACAAGTCAGTATGATGCAAAAATCTTGAGATTCTTTCTATTAAAGTAAGAACCATATTAAAGACAACACTAGTACAAGCACCAGTTTCCCAGATTTCAATCTTGTGCATTTAAATATGCTGAAAATTCTTAGCATGGTAATTGAAAACAAAGCAATTAAGCCCACAATCAAATCTTCGCATGAATTGTTTACATAACTTGTTTGAAGTAGTCAACATTAGCAGTCACTAAATTTGAAGAATAGCAACATAAACATCACAGTATCAACACAGCAATAAATTATGAAGCACACTACACACAGCAAGCTGTTTGTACTGAAGCCCAAAAGGATATTCGGCATGATCTATCTTTCCCACGCTTTTAATGAGTTTCGTTAACCTCGTTTGCACGTCCAGCAAAAAACCGAAGAAATCCTGGGGCACCTGTGTTACAAGACCTGAAAAGATTACATGGACATTGCGTTAAGAACATGTTGCTGTAGGACATGATATGAAAAAAACACTGAAGACCTTGGGACGGATAACATCTCTTGTCCTTTTAGCACACGATGTGGTCGGCGCCTCCACGTCTAATCTGCCAACTTGAAACCGAACTCCAAATTATGTTTCATATTTTCTATAATTCCTAATGCAAGGTAAATGTTGACTACCCTGCGCTCAGGTACACTGCAGTAAACATGGATGTAGTTCCCAGCCTGACAAAGACTACTGTGCATGAAACAGTCCCAAATAGGGACACAACTATGTTCCCTAAATCTACTGTAATTTCTTGTGCAGGCACTTGAATGTAACTATTCCACAGTAACAACACTATCTGGTAATGAGGCATTTTTAGGTGAGAGGGTCTGTGTTTCAAAAAATTAGTTGTAGTCATTTTCCGGGTTTCAGGGCTTGGAATGACCAATGACAAAAAGAGGAAAATTTTCCAGGTGATGTATCACTCCTCAAATAAATAGGTTTGTGTGATAGAAATATTTTTCGTGTTGCCAAATTTAACTGAAATAAATGTTTTTGCATGAATAAAGTAAAAATACCGACCAAAAAGAGATGAAAAAGAGGAAACTAGAAATCAAATAAAAGGAAATCAAAACCAAAAAAGAGGAATTTGCTCTTAAAAAAGAAAAATTCCAAGCCTTGGGGTTTTCGCTGATGACTGGAACTCACGGTTAGTCAACTCTAAGCAAGTCTCACCTATAGCACCATTGACCGTTCCATACAATAGTGACCCCTGGGTGGGGGTGCTACTCTCCCCTGGGTGTTGCATGACCAGCGACCCGTGGCGAAAGACGTTGATGAACTCACCCACATGGTACAGGCCGACCTCCTGCAGGTGCTGACGGTCCTCATCAGAGGTGGCAGCACTATAAGCAATGACGGATACGGACGGTGTGTGTTAAGACTCACTACGTCATTATTTATCATTTAACGAGGAATTCATTAATTAGGACAAGCAAAAACACTTGTTATGGAAGTAATTTTTGACCTACTTAGCGTGCAATATGGTAGAAAGGGCAAATTATATTTTGTCAATTTTTCAGCCTTGGAAATACAGAAAATGACAATTTTGACAATTGAATTATTTATGCGTGACATAAATGAAATATTACCAAACTGTGTGCGCATTTTTGTCCATGAGTCTGCATATGAAGCTATAGCTGAATTTAGGCACACACATCTGTACATGTAACACTTAAAAATCAACAAATTGAATTACTGGTTATAGTGGATGCTGAATGTACTCAATCCATTTAAAATGAGTGAATAATCAGAAAAACAAAGAATGGATAACAACACAAAAAACACCAAGTCTAAAACAAGAGACACCTACCTACCAGCATTTATAATTGAAGCTTGGGCGATTTGAGACCTCAGTGTCAAGATAAATTGTTTTCAGACAGCAGTTCAAGAAGCTGATTTTACTAACAGTCCCAGACAATAATGCTGCTTAACTTTTTATTTAGTTGAAAGGTAAATCAATCTTACCTGTCTTTTTGGCATGTAAATAAGTTGTAAGAGTTCTCAGCACCCAGAAACGTGTCGTCGTCTATGATCTCGATAGCCGACATCCAGTTGGGATTGAAGTCTCGTGCAATCTGCAGCAGATCAGAGTGGAATTAAACACCGACATAGACACGGCACTAGATATTAATAATTTCATTATTAAAGGGTTCAAAATTTAATTTACAAAATCATAGACTCAAGGTCCCTACAGGATTGAAAACTGTGCAGCCTTCAAGAGAACTGTGAGGATCAGCATCAGCAGAAAACAGAAATGTAAAATTTCAAAATGGAGACTATTTTAATGTACACTAGCAAAAACATGAGTGTTTTGTCTACCAGAACCAATCGGCAGTAGGCAAACTTGTTTTTTGGTTATTTACTGAAGGGTAATAGTCACTTACAGGGGTTCTGGAGTTTGAGAGCCAGTTATTCAGTGGAGAAAACTGGTTCTAAATGAAAGACCCCAGCGAAAATTTCCAACCCAAAGGCTGTTGCAATAGCTCTTCATTGTGCCAAACAACTGCTTTGTGTTCACGGGATAAAATGGAATGGAGAAAGTAAGATCAAGAGCTGCATTTGCGATGGCTACAACAACACAATGAATGACCTCCCTGCGGCATTGTTCAATTTCATACAGACCATCAAACAAGCACAGGTTTGTACATGAAACACCGCAGTCTTATTGATAACTCAAGTGATTTCTACAGGACACTTTAACCAATTCATTACCTCTTCGAAAGCTCCCTCTAGAGGTTTGTACGCCAGCAGAGTGATTGACCTCATGAGGTCACCGACCAGGATGAAGTCTCCCTTTGTCTTCAGATAGAGGGCGATGATGTTGTTGAAATTGCTACACTCCACCCTCAGTTCTTTCTCAGCCGTCCACTCATACAACCGCACCTGCAGGGGGCAGCAGCAGTTGAGTTAGCGCATGCAACACGTGATTAATGCCGCGATGCTGGTATTAGATATCGAACACGGCAATCTTCAAAATGAGGCTAACCATTGATAACCCATCACTTGTTTTTGTCACATCAGACATTTAATTAATAACACATCCACAAATATAACATCGAAACAAAGCATAAAAAACCCAAACCCATAAAATTTTTAAGTTCATTCTACATAAACCTATTTACTTTTTCAAGTTTGGTATACTTATAAGGATGACCTTTCCAAATGTCAATCACATCAGTCAGTTTGCATTGCATTTTTCTGCTTTTTTTCCAAAAGACAAGCATTTCTGGGTCACCCTGTAAACCACACTGTCAAGTAAACCATCACTTTAAAGCCTAACTTCAACTGAATTTTTGTTATTTTAGATGTATTGGGCTAACCAGATAGTCCTAGCAAAGCCTTAGTAAAATAAGAAAACGCCAGCTCAATCACGCAAATGTAAGCCCGTCAAATGATAAGTGAAGCTGCCTTTTCGTGCCATGTTGCGTAACTTCGAGATCCCAGCACAAACAATAAAAGGTTGTATTGAATAGAGGTCTGAACAGAACACCACTGCGTGCGGGTGTTAGTCGCAGCTGTTTGAATTAAAAGGTGATTCTCGCGGTGACGCAGACAAAAGCAAGCCGATACGCCTAACAGTTCGTTACATTTGACAATTTATAGCACTAGTGGGCTCAGAGGGATGCTCTTAACATACTGTAGGAACCAAATTTTCAGGTGTTACCATTGAAGGTTTTAAGACGACTAGACTACTCACTGTGCTGTTTATACTGGCCAATAACTTCCCATTAAACTCTAATAACGTGTAGGCTGCTCCTTTAATCTCCTTCTCGGCCACTGTGTTGAGTTTACCTAGAGAGAGGAAAGGACCATCAACCAAATGTGGGCAATAGAAACAATGATGGGATTGGGCTAACTTGGTGAATACATGCCCGTCACTTGACACAAGGCAATGAAATGGGTAAAATGTTTCACGTTATCATTCACTAATGAATAATAATGAGGAAGATGATTATGTTTATGATAATTAGGATCATATCCATAACAAGCCTGGTGGATGTAAACTCAAAAGTGCCACACTTTACAAAGAGAAGAGTCAAGATTCAAGCACACGGCAATATGCGCATACTAACAAGTTCTGCAACTGAATGTAAGGCCCCTCATATAACAGTGGCTAAAAGAAAACAGTGTCCTCCTTGGTAGAAACCAACACCCTGAACAGCTAAGCTGAATACATTCTAACACTGACATGATGACTTTCTGATGCTGGGTGTAAGAAACCTGCTTCAAAATTTACTAGCAATGTATGCGGGATGCGTAGATGATGAGTGATGATGATGGCTATACATGACGACAATGGCTATACATGACGATGATGGCTATACATGACGATGATGGCTATACATGACGATGATGGCTATACATGATGATGATGGCTACACATGGTGATGGCTATACACAGGGCTTGGAATGACCAATGACAAAAAAGCGGAAATTTTTACGGCCCGAAACATGCACGCACCCAGCCTTGAAATAGACGATGTGGACCTTTTGCCAACAAAAATCGGGTGGACTAAAAAAATGAAATAAAAATATAAAGAAAAAAATAAATAAAAATAAACGTATAATAAAAAAATAAAAATAAATACATAATAAAAAAATAAAATAAATAAAATATACAAAAAGTAAAAAAAATACATAAAATAAATAAAAAAATAAAATAAAATAAATAAAACAAAAAAAATAAAATAAAAAATAACATAAAAAATAAATAAATAAAAAATAAAAAATGCTTCCACCTCCAGGAGCATGTGTCTGCGTCTTTTTAGCTCATCCGTCAACTCCCACCTCCACACATTTTTGGCTGCAGAGTCGTAGTATTTGTTACCGCGGTTTACAATCACACGAGACGCCATTGAAGAAATCCACCACGCTATCCCAGATGCTCCGGCAATATTGACAATTTACGTTCCTCCGATACATAAAAAGCAACTTCTGCTTTTTGAGGTGAAAGTCGTCGGCAACGCCGCGGTAAGAAAGAAATTTGCCGCGGAAATTTTATATCAAATCCGCGGACAGAACATTTGAAAAAAAGCGGAAATCCGCGTTTCCGCAGAAAATTCCAAGCCTTGTATACAATATGATGATGGCTATACATGATGATGATGGCTATACATGATGATGATGGCTATACATGATGATGATGGCTATACATGATGATGATGGCTATACATGATGATGGCTATACATGACAATGATGGCTATACATGACGATAATGGCTACACAAGATAATGATGGCTATACATGGTGATGGCTACACACAGGGCTTAGAATGACCAATGACAAAAAAGCGGAAATTTTTACGGCCTGAAACATGCACGCATCCAGCCTTGAAATAGTCGATGTGGACCTTTTGCCGACAAAAATCGGGTGGACTAAAAAATGAAATAAAAATATAAAGAAAAAATAAATAAAAAATAAAATAAAAAGAAAATTAAAAAAAGAAACTTAAAAAAAATAAAATAAAAAATAAATAACAAAAAGTAATATATAAATAAAAATTAAATAAAAAATTAAATAAAAATAAGTAAAAAATAAAAAAAATAAAATAAAGTAAAAAAAATATAAAAATAAAAGATGAAATAAAAAATAAAAAAAGAAATAAAAAATAAATAACAAAAGAAATAATATAGAAATAAAAAATTAAATAAAAAATAAAATAAATAAATAAAAAAATAAAAAACACTTCCACCTCCAGAAGCGTGCGTCTGCGTCTTTTTATCTCATCCATCCACTCCTCCACTCCCGCCTCCACACATTTTTGGCTGCAGAGTCGTAGTATTTGTCACCGCGGTTTACAATCACACGAGACGCATTTGAAGAAATCCACCACGCTATCCCAGATGACAAGGCAATATTGACAATTTACGTTCCTCTGACACATAAAGAGCAACTTCTGCTTTTCGAGGTGAAAGTCGTCGGCAACACCGCGGTAAGAAAGAAATTTGCCGCGGAAATTTTATATCAAATCCGCGGACAGAACATTTGAAAAAAGCGGAAATCCGTGTTTCCGCAGAAAATTCCAAGCCTTGTATACAAGATGATGATGGCTATACATGACAATGATGGCTATACATAATGATGATGGCTATACATGATGACGAAGGTTCACGGTAGAGGCAGATGTTGTGACCCGAAACTCACCGTCGTTGTACTGGAACATTATGATCCTGCCTAGTTTCGGCTCCGCCTCTTCGGGATAAACGAACGCCGTACCCACGACGTAGTAGTAGTTGGGGTCATCACCCAATTTGGTGCACAAGAGACTAGTGGCAAACTCATTGGTCATCAACTGGTGAGCATGAAGCACTGTAAATTAAACCAAGACATTCAAAGCTTTTGAGGCCACAAGACAGACAGGGTATTGCAACTCCATCCACACAGTCAGGCAGTATTGGCTATGGATTTTTATACGATGGTTGATAATAACTCATATTTAACAGATGATATAATTCATAATGTAATGTTTTTCATCAATCATGATAATTTGTATGACGTCCTATTACATGAATGATGATCAGAGTGATAACTTTTGTATTGCTACACAAATAAATGACAATACACTGAAATACAAATATTTAGCAAAGAAAGCGAACCATTATATCCAGGAATTTAACTATAAAACAATGACTTGCTAATAAGTGAAACATAATATTCAGCAAAAACACCCAAAGTAAAGAAAAAAGAGTGATGATTTATCATCATCCTGATATGAATTGACATCAACCTGACTGAAGGTGTTACAGAACGAGTCCATTCTTCAACTTGCAAACAGAAATATTTGCTGCAGATGCATAAATGCAGAGACCCATGCTGACGGACTTATGATGATCACTACAAAACAGTACCATAATAGCCGAGACATCGTGCCAAAACTCGTGACTAATCCTACAATTATAAATAGCCTACAACTACAGTGAGAAGTTTTCGGTATCCATTGAAAACAGATAAGAGTGGATGGCTTTAAATCTATTGCTCTAAGCACACCTTGAGAAAGTTACAATGACAAAACATTGAAAGAGCAAACCCACCAGATGTATTTTTCAGACCCTCGCACCTCAACATGTCTCGCTCGTTTACACAATAAACACAGAACAAAACAGCAGTCGGGAACCGTAGAAAGCTTTAATATGTTTCTAAAGTGGAACGGTGTATGACACACGTTTTTGAAACAATGAGGACTCGTAACACGAACAACAGTCAGATCATCTGATTTTAACGGAATCATTCTCAGGAGGAGGACAGCTTCAAGCTTGAGTGTTAACCATTTGTGAAAACACTACTGCTTTCACAAGCCATTTTTATGATAAACAAATTGGGAGCATTGACTCAAACCAAGGTTAAAACTTCCATTTTAATCTTGCAAGCATATCTTTCCTTTGAATTTTGAAACAAAAAAGATGTTAAAAACTTAAATTATGTATTAGAACTTAAAAACAACAATAACAACTCTACCAGCAGAATGGACAAAACAATGGGCAATTTGGTTCTTACATAGATTGTGTCAACTACGAGCCCTCTGCAACTGACTCACCTTCAAAAGTGTGTTGGTCGAGAATGATGAGTGAGTGAACTTCGACCTCGTCGCCATAGGCATGCTCTGTTAGCAGACTGGGCGTGGCCTGAACTTTAGTCTTGGCACTAGACGACGAGTTGAGTGCGAGTGTACTGGCACTGGGTCGGGCTGGGGTTGTACCATTACTATCCTGGACATCCAAGCGCATGGTGATCACGCCGAATGTCTGTGTGCTCTCTTGGTAGGCGATGCGTCTGCAACGGAAATGTCAGACACTCGACTGCACAACAAAGCTTGACTAACTGCTACACCGAGAGCAATTATTTGGTCAAGAAAACAAGTGCATAATTCAGTGTTTGCAAATACTATTCAAGCGTTATTAATATTGTTCAAGCTTTCTGAACTTGGTTTACTTTCATCTTTCTCACAGGAACTGAAGCATCACCACATTGTACAATATCGAAAACTTAAGAGTACAACACCGATAATCCAATACAAAATTTTCCGTACGTAAAAAAGACAAACAGTTGAGGTAAAAATCCCCGACTGTTGGAGCATTAAAAATGTTTCTTCTGCAGCCATAGCAACTTGAGAAGGGATCGCGTGAAAGTTCAAACACAACAAATTAAGATTCTGCCCCTGTGCTATGTTCACAACAGAATATTACCTGGGTGATTCACCAAGAGGCACTGTCCTTATGTGTAGTTTCTGGATCTCGTCAATGGTTCCTATGGTCAACGTACTGTCATTGGCTACAGCAAGACTGAAAAGCAATACCATAATGCATTGCGTGTCACCAGTACAGAAAACAATAAGCAGATATAGCGGAAACATCAGTTATCTGCATTGAGTTCACGATCTCCAAACTGTTGTTGCTTGAGTGGCAAAATTTATACTTTAAGTTGTTATGTAGACAGTCATTATCATATCTCACAAATCTACTTAAGAAGAAGGCGGGCGAGTGGCAAAGAAAGCAAAGAAAGAAAACCTTCAAAGACTCAAGTTAGAAATTTTGTCTTATTTTCCATGCAACATTTCATGGAAATAACTTAATCTCACTTCAGTAAAGAACAAAGTCTACCAGAACATAACCACAATTGCACATAAATCACAGATACATTGTATAAATTATTGCTAAACTGCAATCTCCTAACAATAACATGGCAAAAATAATTATTTGGCAAAAAGTGAGACGGGAGTGAAAAACGAAATATCCGACTTAAGTCTTCAGTCACTTTCTATGACAGAAACGGACCAAACAGACAAGTTGCTTCACCTGTCGGGGTAACCATCCGAGTTGAGCGGGCACATATAGCTCGCCTCTTTCAGGTTCACGTTAGAAAACACTAGCTTGTGATTGCTGGAGTAGATGACAGTGGGACGGTCAGAGCAGGCAAAAACATTCGTGGTGGAGAGGGAGCGAAATGTACGTAGAACAGTTGGTTGGGTGCCTAGGGTCACCTTCTTACGGTCGGTCAGCGCGCCTGGATGTAAGAGAAGAAAACAGAATACTATTATTACTTATTCAGTCACAATATAAAGCTGCTGTAAACGTGACTATTTAACTTTTGATTTATTCCGCTGTTTTAAAAGTGATATCAAAACTGTTCATCACTCAAAATTAGAAGTGATTTCTTCATTATTAGTCGAGACCAGGCTCAACAGAGTGGCTTGTCACAGCGCATCATAATACCAAAAGCACAAACATGTGCAATAACAAACTGGCAGCTTTTTCTAAGCACTGAGACCACATCTCTTTTGAGCAAAGACAAAGTCGAAACCAATTTTGTAGCGATAAATTGTCTATTAATCAAGTTTGTTTCTTCGATGGGGTGCTTCAAACGTGAAACCAAGAAACATGTTAAGCTTATGAAACTAGACTCAAGGTTTGCTTGCTTGACAGCACCCATCGATGAAATCTGAATGCTTTTTCAACTCTGAAATAAAATAGGGGTAGCACGTGCACAATAAACTGAAGGTAGTTTCAATCTCTTTCTTTTAGCCACAGAAACACAACAATCAAATAACCGTACGGAAATAACCACTAAAAACACACAAAATTTTAAAGCTGCATTTTATCCTGTTAATCTGGGTAGAAAATTGAATTAGGTTTTTTACACTCATAAAATTGGTCTCCCAATATTCGATACTGCCATACGACAAGAACATCAGCAGCTCAAGAAAACGCCTTCGAATTTATTGTTGTTGGCAAACCCTAAAATTACGGAATTGGAAATGATGCATGTAGACATTGCATGCGACTTGAGTAATGGAAACGGGAGATCAATTTTATGAGAGTAAAACGCCCCATCTGATTATTTTGCTTTTAGGCAATCAGATAGGACGAAATACAGCTTTGAAATATTCAGCTGTGCTTATTCATACAGAGGAGTTAAATGTTGTATAACATGTAAGCACCTACCATTAATTGTATTCATTGAGAAGTAAAATAACGATCCGTCGCCCAGGGCAACCAGCAAGTAATGAGAACCTTCGAATGTTGTGGTGAGAATAGAGCGCGGAATTATTTCTGAAACAAAAAAACAACAAATGTTGAAACAAGTTGGGAAAATTGAGAATACAAATCAAGACACAAAATCTTGGATTCGTCAACCACATTAGTATAATTTAAGCAGTCAGTTCTACTGGAGTATCTTTAGTGGTTTGTAAGCATCCAAATATTGTTAAGCCTATTCAGCACCATCTTTGAAAACCATTGTATTGGTTCAGGAGTTGCGGTGGAGACCTTTGATTTGCTTCCTTGAAACTACAAAATAACCCTGCTAATGACACGTCTCAACGCCATGTAGTGCGTGGAGTTTACTGATTCCTTAGCGGCAAGATTCACAGCTGCTAAATGTGGTTTACTCTAGTCTGAAGTTTGGGATTTCAGTTTGACCCAATTAGCGCTGTGTGTAATCTGTTGCAGCACGTCAACACTCACCACCTCCTAACATTTCCGTTTGCAAGAGTTCAAAGTTGGGAAGACGGAGAACCCTGACTGAGATGTCTGTCCACAGTCCTAGGGAGCAGAGCTCAGCAGTGTCCGAGCCCTCGGAGAGGGGGGAGATGTCAATACAGGCCACCTCATGCTCCATCGTAGCGGTGCTGAGAAAGAAATATTATGAAGGACTAACAACATACATAATGATGTCTCACATTTTTCAATAACTAACATTAAATCGGTATCAGTTACAGCGTTCACTGGAAAATCATCACGGGTTGTTTTCAAAACTCTGATGTATCCTGTGCACCCAATTTTGCAACACAGGCCGACAACTGTGATCAATGTAAAGATTTGACCTGCAAGACAATTGCCCCGATCATCGAAGATGAACAACCACCTTCCCATCTGAGCATCCCCCATTACAAACCAGTGGCCACTATCCTACCCACATTGACCACTATCCTACCCACATTGACCACTATCCTACCCACATTGACCACAGTTAAAACGAATCCAACCTACCCTATCCATTAAACTCCAAGTAGAACACCTCCCTTTTGAACGACTGTCCACTATTGACCAGCCGTCAGTCTCCTACCCAAAGTCAATACCTACCTGACCTGACTGATGGCGCCCTCATTTATCTCCAGGTAGAACATCTCCTTGCCTACAGCACACACCAGCTGGCGAGTGTTGCAAGCTGCTACGCTAATGTTGCGGCACCCTGGAGGTCGCCATTCGTTCAACAACTTTTTCGTTTCGCAGCTGACAAGGCGAGCGGATACAGTTGTAATCTGAAATAAAGAAGGAGACGCTACAAGTATAATGTTCAAAAGACAAAGTCCATGTGGTTTCTACCACTTTTATTTTTTAACTAAAAACTTGGGGCACTACAAAAGTGTGCCCACACAATAGCAAAGCTAAACAATAAAAATACATTAGTAATATGATACTTCACAACATATAGTAAAACATTTAGTCACCAGTGTGAGTGTGTGTGTGTGTGTGTGTGTGTGTGTGTGTGTGTGTGGGTGTGCGCGTGTGTGCGTGCGTGTGTGCGCGCGCGTACATGTGCA
>NMRA01000652.1:76596-92976 GCA_002633005.1 Phoronis australis | reverse complement strand
AATCCACCGACCCTCACCCACCCCCATCCCAGAGCTCACCTGAAGGACCTGCCCAAAGGCCACATTGCCGCAGTAAAATGTCTGCTGGTCCGTGTCAAACCCGTCCACTTCTGTCTCATCCACATCCTCTCCACTCAACAGCAGAACCCTACAACATATATTCAAACGGTGAGCACAGCACTCGCTCGACGCTGCGTTAATTGACGCAATCATGCTAAAAGAACTAAGCATAATCTGTTTCGTTTCTTGGTTAGAGAGTAATTCCTAAGAAAGTGACACAAGATCTGCTTCATGGTTTCCTCTGTTATGCTGTGCCAGAGTATCGATTTCACAACTGTTACTGCTTTTGGGACCCCAAGAAATTAAAATGGCCCAGCCCTTGGAAGTGTATTGCAAACACAACAAGTGCAACTATACAGTGGCCAACTCAGTGCTACAATGGATGGCAGCAGCAGTAGTGGTATTGCAGTTACTCAACCAATGACGTCTGTTAATGAGAAGCTTGAAGTTCACAGGCGGTGCCGATTAAACAAAGGTCGAACCCCTTAATAACAACCCAAGCATTCAGATAATCACATGGGACACCTAACCAATAAAAGACCTGAGGGACACAAATGGCTTCAAGGAAACAGCAGGTTATTAATGACTCAGTTAATTCTCATTTATGAGGTCAGAATTCAAGCTCGTGCTTAGGCAGCGATATTAATACATACTCCCTCCCCACCCAATTACAATCACAGGCAATGAGATGACTTCACAATGAATAACCCGAAAACACACTGCCTTTCCTTTTATTTTCACCCATTAAAAACAAAGGGTTTAATGAATCAAAGACATTACCAAAATAGGAACATTTAATTACTGTCCTACACAAATCATATTTGTGTTTTTACAGGCAATTCATAAGAAAACGGTGTTCAATGTCATTCAGCTGTGGCGGCCATATTGTTGGGGCACCATCAGAAAGTCAAAATTAATTAAGACCACCCTTTTGGCAATAAATTTGATTTATAGTGAAATTCCTTTCATGCAGTTTTAACTGATAAGAAGCAGGAACAGTATCCTTCACTGACAACATCACAAAAATATAGTAAACTACAGGCTGCACTCTCGCTAAGTTGTCGAGAACAGACGACACTTAGCCGCAGGAGTCACTAAAAGCCGCACTGATTTGTACAAAAAACTACCGACTGGTGCTACTCACTCAGTGATATTGGAAATGCTAAGAAAAATCTGTGATATTGCACGAAAAAGCACAGAAAAATGTCAAGGGACTGAGACCAGCTCCAGTTCAGTAACGCTAGGACCTCGCTAAAAAGCAAGACTTCGTGAGGTTACGCGAGATGTTGCCGTGTACTTTAAATACGGACACGTGACTTTGGCTGGATTTTCGTAAGGTCCTAGCGTAGGTCCCAGCGTTACTGAACGCACGCCAGGACGCGCAGTGCTGGATGATTTGCCTGAAAATCACAGGTGCACACGAGTCTATGGCAGTTATACTTACTCAAACATTCTGTAAAAATCCACACTTTACTGTACAAGCAGAAACAAAGACAAGTATGATGGATGAACAACGCAGCACCAGTATACTCCAAAACTTCACCATCGGAGCATAAAAACTATTCTGATCATTCAATCTAAGGTTTTTCTCCACATGAATCGAGCTAAAAAGAAGTCAGCTCTATTAACACAATGGTAATGAGTTGAAGCTGTCACTGAATTTCAAACACGATTAACAGCAAAATACCTTATACCTACCTAGTCTGACCGACGAACGACAGTACGAGCATATTATCGTACTCTCCTGAGCCCACCCTCAGCGGCCACATACCTACAACGAACCAAACACCTCAGTCATTCTGTCATACATCTAAAAATGTCCGTGAGTCAGCTAAAAACCAGAATTCTGTCAAGGACACTAACTTCCAATCGAGAGAACCACTCACTCCTACAAATTTTGTTCCACAGATGAGAAACGGTGTGTGGGCGTGGAATACTGTTTGAGACCAAGCTCAGATCACACGATGAACCAGTTCCCAAATGGTAGCGAAGGGCCATGTCTCTCCAAGCCAACAAATCATCCCTTGGCCTAGTTTGAGAAAGGAACAAACTGACCCCAACATCATAAGTGTAAGTAGTCCAAAGTGAAAGTTTGTTTTTTCACTGCAGGCCCTTTATTACAGCTTGAAGTTTAAGGGGTAGACATTTTTGTATAAAACACAGAATGTAAAGGGATCTTTTTCAGAACAGCCACATATATCCTAAAATTTGACGACAGTGGACAACTGAACGCTAGTGTTCATAAGGTTTTTACTCCCGAGTTCACGTGCCTACACCTATTCCATTTCCACAAAGTGTTAGCCCCGTCCTGTCAAATATTTGAGTATGTACTAAGAATAGCTACCGCGTGAAAGGGAAATAAAGCCTTCAATGACAAAACGATGCGCTTAACAGCCACAGAGAATCTCTTTTGCCAGAGGTCTCACCACCAATCACTTTGAGAGTTGAGACGGAGTACACACACAACTACTTTGTGTAAGGTTACATGACTAGTCTTAACCTTAAGTCTGACAGTTCATTTAGCCAAAAATACACAATATATTATTTAACTAAAAAAATCTCAAGTAAATATGTATTGAAAGCATAACGAATTTAATTTTGGACTTCATACTAAGCTGTCACTGATTAGGTCAAATGACTTTGTCCTTTACAAGCAACCCAAGATTCATCAATAAAAATCGTGAAAGTCCCAATTTTTGATAGCACCTTATGCAAAAGTCAAATATTTTAAAAACGATTCATGACAGCGGTTTAGAGAACAGTACATAGTATTACGTCATTCTGAAAGCTTCATTTGAATCCAACCAACTTGCAACATGATAGCCAAAATTTTAAAATTTTCCAGACTCACTCATAACCTTAACGACAGCTACACAAACGAGGACGTACTTCAAGGACAGGGCAAATGTATATGTGTCAATATACATTTAATGCCAGTTAAGTCAATATACCTTTAATGCCATGTAAGTCAATATACCTTTAATGCCAGGTAAGTCAATATACCTTCAATGCAAGGTAAGTCAATATACCTTTAATGCCAGGTAAGTCAATATACCTTTAATGCCAGGTAAGTCAATATACCTTTAATGCCAGGTAAGTCAATACTGGCATGCTCTTGAATGCCGATGCCATTTCTGATGATGCGAAGAGAACCCTCTTTATAAGCGCCGGAACACGTGACCAACTATAACAGAGGCAAAGAAATAATTACTGACAAGAATAAACTAACAACATGTCTCCCTCAGGCCCAACAACCCTGTCCATTAATTACGAGCTTGTGCGCCGAGTGATCCACGCTCCAATGAAAGACGCGTGGGTGTAAGACAAACAATCTAAGGTGTAGGATACAGGCCATAACGCATTACTAAAAGCTCCAAACGAGTAAACTAAAATGGGACAAAATTCTGTTGAACTGTCACGACGGCTAATGACAGGTCACAGCTAGTCATTTCAGCTGTCCAGATATCTTTCTTTCTAGCGCTTTCTGGGCTTAACTCTTACTACTGCAAGCTGCATTTTTCATGATGAACATTAAAAAAATTCCAGCTGCTTTGGTAATGAATTCCGTTTCTACTCAGCTGTCGTGACGAGGAATTCCAACTATGTTCAGTAACTAAGACGGGAAATTGAAAGATAATTTGTCGGAGGGTTATTGCGATGTACGGTAGGAGCTCTAGAACGTCCTTCGAGCGGAGAGAGAGTACCAGTGCCGCACCGCGTTTCATAAATCCTGGATGAAAGACGCTACTTGCCTGGCCTTGACCTTGTCGTTCCAGGTCCACGACGCACATGTCAACGATGGGGCCCAGGTTGGTGAAGGTGTCCATCAATGAGACATAAGAATTATTTTCGTCCGATTCCANAGGTAAGTCAATATACCTTCAATGCAAGGTAAGTCAATATACCTTTAATGCCAGGTAAGTCAATATACCTTTAATGGCAGGTAAGTAAATATACCTTTAATGCCAGGTAAGTCAATACTGGCATGCTCTTGAATGCCGATGCCATTTCTGATGATGCGAAGAGAACCCTCTTTATAAGCACCGGAACACGTGACCAACTGTAATAGAGGCAAAGAAATAATTACTGACAAGAATAAACTAACAACATGTCTCCTTCAGGCCCAACAACCCTGTCCATTAATTACGAGCTTGTGTGCCGAGTGATTCACGCTACAATGAAAGATGCGTGGGCGTAAGCCGAACAACCAAAGGTGTAGGATACAGGCCATAACGCATTACTAAAAGCTCCAAACGAGTAAACTAAAACGGGACAAAAATCTGTTGAACTGTCATGACGGCTAATGACAGGTCACAGCTAGTCATTCCAGCTGTCCATATATCTTCCTTTCTAGCATTTTCTGGGCTTAACTCTTACTACTGCAAGCTGCATTTTTCGTTATGAACATTAAAAAAATTACAGCTGCTCTGGTAATGAATTCCGTTTCTACTCAGTTGTTGTGACGTGGAATTCCAACCGTGTTCAGTAACTAAGACGGAAAATTGAAAGATAATTTGTCGGAGGGTTATTGCAATGTACGGTAGGAGCTCTAGAACGTCCTTCGAGCGGAGAGAGAGTACCAGTGCCGCACCGCGTTTCATAAATCCTGGATGAAAGACGCTACTTGCCTGGCCCTGACCTTGTCGCTCCAGGTCCACGACGCACATGTCGACGATGGGGCCCAGGTTAGTGAAGGTGTCCATCAATGAGACATAAGAATTATTTTCGTCCGATTCCACATTCAACTGCAAAAAGCAATTCAACGTTTATCACCATGACGACTGTATTTCACGGCCGACACGTCATCCACTGTTAGTAACACAACACTCAAAAGGATACCTGGTGTATTAAGATTATTATGTTACCAATAGGGATACCTGGTGTATTAAGATTATTATGTTACCAATAGGGATACCTGGTGTATTAAGATTATTATGTTACCAATAGGGATACCTGGTGTATTAAGATTATTATGTTACCAATAGGGATACCTGGTGTATTAAGATTATTATGTTACCAATAGGGATACCTGGTGTATTAAGATTATTTTGTTACCAATAGGGATACCTGGTGTATTAAGATTATTTTGTTACCAATAGGGATACCTGGTGTATTAAGATTATTTTGTTACCAATAGTCTCCTAATGAGGCGGCATAGGGAACCCCGCTGTCATACATTCAAGTCTGCATGCAAATGCAGGTTTTACGCAACAAATAAAGTGCTACAAACAACACTGTGTCTATCATTCTAAAGCTGTGGCGTTTCATTATTTATATTTTTTGGATCTGCGACGTTTAATTCGCTTTGGTGATATCATAATTGATTTTAATCAAAACTTTTTAAAAAGCAGTTATAACACTACTGCCTGTTCACCTTCATATGCAAATTTCTTATCTCACAATACAATGCAAAACCCCCACTCCATAGCTCTCAAAGTTGAGGTCTCAAGGCAGTACACGCAAACAAAAGCAACTTACTTTTATGAGCTGCGAGTCACCCAGCCGCGATCCCACGTACACTACTCCATTGTCCAAGTAACTCAGTGTCTCGGCAATGGTCGTCTAGAAAGAGAGCAACTTGTCGGAATTAGGTGCTACAAATTTACTGGATATTAATATCACCATGGCCACACAATGAAGCTGGCTTGAGCTAACAATCAAAGTTATGCAGTGGATAAAGGAGTTGTGTAAAGGTATTATCCCAATGTTTTCCATTCAAACAATTATACAAATAGGAATTTTTATGCGTGAACTATGAATATGTTTTTACCTACGTGAGAGCTGACAAGCAAGGCATTCAATAAGTAGACAACCCAGTAAATTTGGCCAACAATTTGAAAATTCTAGATTTGATATCACTAAAATCAAAGGAAAAAGAGGGGTCCGAACCCCTTGACCCCGCTGGATCCGTCTATGTGTCTTCAGCTTAGTATGTGTCTGATGTCAGTGGCTTGTCTGATATTAATGTACTGAGGTGACGATTAGAGCAGGGTGTTGGTGGGATGGGCTTTGGAACCCATCACAAATTTATGAACCTTAACGTTTATTTAGAACGGAAAATTCTAGCACTGCCACCTTTATTAAACACAAATTAAACACAAATACGACAGCATGGATAACAGCACACCACTTATCAAAAATGCAATAATTTTTATCGAAGGATAAGTTAAACCCAGAACCAACACGAGTTTAAGGTCAAGGGTCAAAACGCTCTCCTGTGGCTACTGAATAACATTTCAAGGTTCATCACATCCCCCCCAACCGTACCTCTCCTAGCAGTTCCACCCTCAGATCCTTAACGGTCGCTGTTCCATCCATTCTTTCCTCTCTCTCCAGTAACAACATGAACAATCGTCCGGTCATGTCGCCGAGGAGGTACCGCGAGCCATTGGTGTCAATCTTAACAAAACCAAACCAACAAACCCAGTTGAGCACATGATGCATAATGTAATGAAAGTTCATAGATTCACGGATAATTTCAAAGTACTTGCTAAACTTGTAGAGAGGAGATACATAATAATTTAATTTTAGCATTATCGAAAAGCAAAGAACACAATATTTAATTTTCTCCAGATGATTCAAAATTATAATACAAGAGCAACGCGGAGCGTTGGAATGCGCCCACGAATGCACTGCAAACCGAGCGCTTTTAGGGTGTTTGTATTATAAAAATGGCAACTGGATGGTGCAAAATACTTCAAATTCATCAATAAATGGGAAAATGTCGCCATTTTTAACAAAAAGCTATTTACCACATTTCATGAAAACAGTGGAAAACGGAAAAAAATGAAATTGCCGCCAAGGTGTACAGTGTTCATCAAACCGTTGTCTTTCGTTGTTAATTTCATATAAATACACATGCTAAATTTAAGATCCTGAAGAGAGCTTAGGAGATAGGAGCACAAGAAAAAACTGCCACTAGAAGGCGCCACAGTAGTAGAAGTCATCGGAAAACCATTGTCAATCGTTTTCTTCATAGTAAGAACATACATGACAATTTTTACAATCATCCTTAGAGTGGTTTGGTTAACCAAGGGACGGACGCCAAAAAAAACAGGCACAGAAACAATAAAAATGGCCACTTAGTGACGCAAAATACATAGAATCCATCCAAAAAAACTGGAGCATAGCGTCACCTCATTAATAGATGCCCATGTGCCAAATTTTATGGAAATCGCTCATCTTGCACATTAATGCCATGTATTTGTTAATTTAGAGCAAAACATGTTTAAGAAGTAAAATTACAAGAAAGAGCAACTGATCTTACTTTTCCAAAGCATGTGATCGTGCTCTGAGAGATGATTGATGGAGCCACTGCATGATAGTGATCTCCCTTGTGGTACGTGATCGACTCCTGTCCGATGATCAGGGCTCCACCTAGTGGCTCGGGAACTGAAAGGGAGATAATGTTACGAGTAATTTTTGCAAGTGACTGTTACCAAGCATAACTGAACGAAATGAGATGTTTTCATAACACTTCATAAATTTCAACAAGTTTTCAATCTTTTTATAATTTCTGTTACTATAGTTTTCCATGCAGGAAAAGTATTATGGCATTTTTCTAGCTTTTAAGGACGAGTGAAAACAATACAAGTTGCAAATGCAGTAATGATTATCTAAGCCGATCGTCAACATGGATAACCGGTATAACTCTTAAAACCTGCACTGACCAGCGATGACCATGCACGCCTCTGTCTCCACGTTGTCTTGTTTCCACGGGCCCTTCTGGAACTCCTTGTCACGTAATGAGATCTCGTACGTCTTGACATGTCGGCCGTGTGGGTCCTGGTGAATCAGGATGATAGTGGGTAACGGGCAGCCATGCAGGAACTGGACGTCGACCACGTTCAACTCTTCCAACCTGGAGACGAAACGGGGATTATAACAGACACAAAAGCCACACACACTGTTTACATACACGTGATGTGAAACGCACATAAAGACTACAACAAGTGTGTTTATGTGGCATGATCAATCCAGGCATAGGAGAACTTGCTTGCAAGGATATTAAGCACAAGTGTTACACAGCTTTACAATGTTCATGTGCTGTAAAACAAGAAGGAAGACAAGGTGTCCGATTCACCATGCGAATAAAATCTGATGACCCATGGTGATAGCACGTAATTGGTCAGAATATTAGCATTTGATACAAAATGTTATGCTAAAAAGATGGTTAATAGGATGCCTCTGTGAACGTTCCTTTTAAGTGAGTGATCTGCCTTCCAGTCAGACGACATATCTGCGCTCTAATAAAAATTCCACATCTGAGCATCATTTCTCAAAGAACTACATAAAAATTTGAGAAAGGAAAGAGTGTGTCAGCAGGGAACATGGAGAGAACGTGGTGAAAATGCAACGGTAAGAGTACCCGTCAGGTGGACATCGAGATTTGAACCCCACCTCCAGGTCAAAGTTCATTCGACTAATGAGTTGTCCGTACTAAGTCTATTATGCCAATTTACCGGACATTTTGTACACTGTCCCATCCATGTGCAAGACCACATGTCTGAATTCGGGGAATTTTCTCATTAGCATCCAAGGCTTTCCCAAATAAACAAACAGTGTATTTCATTGTAAACTTGTTTCATCAACCTGATGGAGATGAGCTTGACACAAACATGTTTCAACAAATTCCCACAGTATGACTATTAGTAATCAACATACTGCCTTACAGTGACTATCAGTGCCACACTAAAACCATTGGACATTTGCTAGAGATGGTGTTGATTGAAAAATGATATTTCATGGACACTATGGCAGTCACCAACCGAATGTTGAAGGCTTTCAACTCCTTATTGTCTCTGTCCAGTGGTATGACCTTGAACAGCCCGTCGTACAGACGTAGACCAATCACGCGGCACAGAGGGTCGATAATGCCAATGATTCCTGTCGTAGATGGCCGCCCAATTCGGTCCTGTAGGTTATAGAGCATGGTTGTTTGAATTACTAAAAAGTAACATTACTGAAACAGCGCTATCTACAAATTACACGAATGTCAGACTTGAACACAGTAACTCAATCATAAACTCGCTAATACATCACAGATATGAGGTCTCTTGAGATTCCACTTGGTCAATTCATGTCGAGTAAAAGTTTTGGATACAAAAAACAATTTGAAATTTTGTAATACCAACTAAACAAACAGAATATAATAATAAATAAGTTAACACAAATAAATAATAAGAAACTGGTTGTGAGGAAAGGAGTGAGCATTATGTCATAAACACCTAGTAGATGTTGCATGCAGTGTTGGGCAAATAAGATGATGCACTAGTTAGTAGAGCAACGGACTGACAAAGTCACTGGTCAGTTCAAAACATTTGTTAGGCAGATCTACCAGGCTTATTCAAAAGATATCTATAGTTTTTTATGTAAAAGGAAGCCATCAGTTATTATAACAAGACTTTCCCAATACATGAAAGTCAGCCTCTCGGCTGGTCTTTTTGAGAACAGCACCAAACAGACATAAAGGAAGGAGTCAGTCACGACAAGCTGTCAAACATGGTTAAAAGAAGCTGTCAATCGCCGTCACAGGAAGCTGTCAGTTTATATAACAAGCTGCCATTATTTTTTCAAACATAAAAGGCCAACCTACCTGCACCAGACCGTGTGCTCGAGTGATGATTTCAATACCATCGCCACCTTGTGTGCATTCCAAGATCATGGCGTTGTAACGGGCAGTCAAGATGAAAAGGAGATCTTTGCTTTCATTCTATCAAATACAGACATCACTCAGAACGTTTAACAGCAACAGCAACCTGTCATCCCTGCACCGTTACCTCTTTGAAATGTAAGATTGCTTTAAAAACACGCAAGCCCAACAATCTACACAGTTTAGAAACTCAAAGTCTTTTTCACCGTTGCTTACATTCAGTGTAGCCATACGATCAAGAAGGCATTACGTATGTTCATTTGTGAATCAACCATCACCATACATGTGTGGCCCCTGCATATATGTGAAGCTGAACCAGCATCCGAAACTGGGCGCAGGCGCCTGCACGCGAAACACAGGATCGGACTAATGTTCAGAATAGCATTTGACTGATGCAGACAAAATGATAAATGATGAACTGCAATTGAATTTAACATTGAGAAAACATAAATTAAAACACCAGCACATTCAACGGATAGCTTGGTTGTATCACAGAGTATAGCATAGTCACATGGTCCAACATGTAAAAGACTTGAGGAAAATTTACAAAAAATGCATTTTTGGATACAGGAGCAGAGGCCTAAATACAGACCTATACAGTGTATTAAAATCTCCAATTTTGGACAAAAATAATTTTGTTAAAAATATTCATTTTCCATTTTTCAACTGTCCTGACATTGTCGTGAATACCCACAATTCTGCAGAAGCTTTTCAGGAGGTACCTTCCGTACAAAACACGAACATGGAAAAGCGTTTAATTAAGTGCTACACATCTTCAATAGAAAAAAATGATATGGTGAAATTTCACTTGTCAGTCGTGTTATGTCCTAAATTCTCCTCATTGCTGTGGGTAAAATTACTTATATAATAACAAAACCACCTTACCGGTGGCCTGAACAGTTCCATCACAGCTATTCTGCCATAGATGCAGACTTCTTTGACAGGCACCAGACCAACAGGTGTCACTTGATACAGCTCCAGCTGTGTGTTCTTGGCTATGATCAGATTCAGATCATCGGCAGACGTGAAATTCCCTTGAAATAACGAAAATGATAAAATACACAACAAATGTTATTCGTGATGCGTAATAACATCCGACCAACCACTTAAATATAATAACGGAACCTTATTCTGGGAAGATTGACGGAAAAATTGAGATTTTCCATGAAGGTAATGTGCCAGCATGACTTAGTGGTTAACAGAACAGGCATTGATTAGAAAGGAAACTACCACATGAACAAATTTCAGGGCAGCACCAGACAAAGATGAATGAGCTATTACGTAACGCCATTTTGACATGCTTCAATCGACTAGTATGTCACCCAGAAATTCACAGCATGGTAACACAGCTATATATACAGCTTCATACTTTTTGACAATTCAATGGATTCTTTATCACATTGTGCACCCAAAAATTAGCACTGACAGTACGCATCGGCTTTTTGGGAAGAATTTTGTGCTTTGACTGCAAATTTGTTGTAAACTTGCTGGAGCAGGACACTGGCACTGTAAATGCTATCAGAAGAAGGAACAATTCATGCTCATGGTTTGCTGTAGACAGTGACCATCCGACTATATGGTGGAGCTCCTATAGGCGCTTCATGTGCCGCAAGGTTTTCAGCGACTTATGCCTTGCACTGACTAAAACATCAGTCACATTGTTATAAATACCTTTTGCTCACAAAAGAACACCTTAGGAGGCCATTGATTTATGTAATGCCTTCCAACTCGAACAAATACTCCCGTTACCAAACTTTTTCTTCGAGCAGTCCCTCGTTCAGTTACCAAAATCAGTAACTCACCATTTTAACACTGTGCGCGTCAGGTGGTACGACGCCATATCCCCTGGTGTGTACAATGTTAAAAATGGTGATTTAACAATTTTGGGAACTGAACGAGGGACTACTCGAAGAAAAAGTTTGATTACGGGTGTATTTGTTCGATTTGGAAGGAATTAAATACATCAATGGCCTCCTAAAATGTCCCTCTATGCGCAAAATGTATTTATAACAACATAGCATTGAAGTTTAAGTCAGTGCGAGGCATAATTTTCAGAAAATCTTCCGGCGTATGAAGCGCCTATAGGAGCTTCACAGTCTCTACTGCGAAGCCAGTACAGTAGACACTGTGGTCACTGTCTAGGTTTGCTGACCCCGTTTTGTGTAAATTTATTGCGTTTGGTGTTTGATATGGACGACTGAAGTGAAGCATCTGAGAAATTCCTTGTCCCGAGTGTCATAGCTTGTAGTATGTATATATAGTGTGTTGGGAAAGATCAGAAGCTGAGGACGCCTTAGGAAGGCATGCTGGAAAAGACGAACAAGACCGTATTTTACGCAATCTATGGATGCACAAATAAAAATGCACAGATGACAGGAATTTAACACGATACCTGTAACACTAGCGTTTGTTGCTGTGGGCTTATGTGCTGTGACTACGTAATTAAACGCCATGGTTGCAAACTTTTAGCTGAAATTCTTCAGAAAGCTTGCAAAACATTCACACCGCGAAGTCTTTAATGCGCATGCTCAAAGCGGGATGAGTGGAATTATTTCAAAGCCACAGATACTAAAGAACACCAAAAATATTCAATTTCTGTTTATGAAAGAATTCAGTGAACCCCAAAAAAACTATTTGTGCCTATTTGTTGTTTCATGTGTGGATAACAGTTTGTATATATATTTTTGTTGTTAAACGTGTCAGCTGATCGCTTCTACTTGACCGGCTCTGGCACGCTCGCTGCAAAGTCGGAAGGTAAACACTGTTTACCTTGCGGGAATAAGGAAGGATTTTTGCCAGATCAGTGCAATGGCTAACCAACTGGGCTGGTCGTGGGCTGATCAGTTCGGTGGCGGTATGGAAGATGATGACAATGACGAGGAAGCTAGTTCCAACAAGGTACATAATGACGATAACCCATGCATGAATCAGCCAAATTGTGCTGTGAGGTGTAGACTGTTCCGGATTTGACGCT
Organism: Phoronis australis; assembly: GCA_002633005.1. Taxonomy (NCBI): domain Eukaryota; kingdom Metazoa; phylum Phoronida; family Phoronidae; genus Phoronis; species Phoronis australis. The sequence continues at coordinate 80,290 of NMRA01000652.1, read as the reverse complement.
TAAGTTTATGTTTATCTATTTCAGGCGTTCTGGGCAGAAAGAGATGGACACATTTTTCTAATTGATTGTTCACAACTTATGTTTGAGAAGCAGGGCGAATCCAGTAATATGGAGCTGTGCATTCAGGTGAGTAAATGTGCTTACAAACTGAATGTATGAGTTTACTTTAGTTTAGGACAGTGTTCACCATATAACTATATTACAACTAAAAACCCCCACGGTCGGAAGTGCACTAATGCAAACAAATGGCAGAAGTGTGCAGCAGCTGATGATCTCTATTATGCTATTGTACAATGACCTGCAGTTGCTCTTTCTTGAGTGCACATGTTGAACATTTTGTTGACAGTGAGACTATGAACCAAGGTTGCACATGTGACAGCCAAGCGTTTAAACTGTTCAGCCAAGAGGGAATTGCCAGTTGGCAAGCAATTAAAAGAGGCTATATCTAGCTGTACGTCACACCCGTAAGTCACGTGTCGCAATACTTGTCCCCATTCCGTGGAAGTCACGCATCACAATACTTGTCCCCCTACAGCAATACTGGCTGCAGATCTCAGCAACACTTTAGTATCTTAGAATTTGCCCTCAGCATCGCATCCCCGTGTCAGTTGAACCCCAATGTAGTTAATTTTGCCGACACTGATTCTTGCAAGGATCGCACGTGTGAGAGTTGTTCAGCCAATTGCCACTCGGCAAGAGATAGGAAGACTTTGTAAACCAGAAGTCACATGTCATAACTCTGACTTCTGATGTACTTAGATACTGTTTGCACAGCAGTGCAGACCAAAAAACAACTTTTGCTCATTTAACTTTTTCATACGCCCATATAGGTATGTGCGCGTATGCACTTGAATGTGTATGCGTATGGTATTGTATTGTCCTCACTTTGTCTTAGTGTCCGTCTGTTCGGTGTCTGCTCGATATCTCAAAAACCCCTGGTCAAATTTTTGATAAAACTTGGCACAAGGGTGTATGGCCATTCAAACAGGTTGCGATGACACACGAAAGCAGAGGAATATTTACATGCTCCTATGTTGAGGTATAGCTGGAACTAAACCATAAAATGCTATGTTAACACAATTGTCCTATGCTAATCAAGCTGCAGTTGTGAACACAGATAATTTGTAAATGTAGTTTCAAACAAAAAAATCTCCAAGTGGATGACCTTTGTCCTAATGACATTCCTGATGGGTATACGCATTCAGTGTCATATGTTTTTATTCCCCACCACCACGTCACGGTATGTATGGGTTATGGGTTGGTGACTCGCAGCGGATCATTTTGGTTCAAAATTTGTTCTGAAAAACAAAAAATTGCAACTGACTCACTACTCTATATTCACAGCAAAGTAGTATGCTTCTTTGGCCCAATTATTACAGAAATTTGTGATTTGATGCAAGTTACACTTGTTACAGACCTTAAAAGGATCTGTGAGCAATGTTCTTCCCTAAATCTATTTTCAGTCATTTCGCCACACTAAGTTCGATAAAAAATAAGAAGAAAGATTTTGGCCTTTGCACTCCCTCAAAGGGCAAGCAAGAGCAGTGCTTGAATTAAAATTGATTTGTGTTTTATTTGTATTGTAAATAGTTTATATTGTTTTACTCGTTTGATGAAAAACATATATGTTTGTTTTTCAGTGTTGCCAGAATGTGATGAAAGAGAAAATCATCTCAAGCGAGAGAGATTTGATTGGGATTGTCTTCTTTGCAACGGTTTGCTAATGTTCTCTTTGAGAGCTTATTAAACCTCATCAAATGTTAAAGGCATTTTACAGTTTGGTGCTCCGTATGCCATATCTGTTAATTATTGCCAAATTGTTTTCAAAATCAATGACATTTTACCATAAATAATTCATAGACTTTTGAAAGCTATTTTGCTTTGATGCAATGCTGCTGACACGCTGACAATAAATGAGACTTATCTCCCCTATTGTTATCTACAGTAGTTTAAAGACGGGGAAAGTTTGACAGGAATATTGCCTGTAATGTTCACCGTGCACCAAGTATAATGTATTGCGAACTTCACAGTTCACTTCCTAAGTCTTTAACTTGAGCTGTTTCTTCTGCTGTGAGCAAAATTACGGTAAAATCTCAAAAGTTTAGGACGCAACATATCATTTCTTTATTTTTCATGAATGTCAAGCTGCCATAGCTGCTGTCAAACAATGATTCTGAGAAATTGTGGTCTCTCTGAAGAGTGTACAAAGTTTATGTTAATTTGTTGCATTATCATAATGTATGATTTCTGTAAAATGGCTCTTCTATTATAGTTGCTGGACCCAATTTTGCCGAATGAGACGGTTACAATATTATTCAAAATTACTCAGAAACATTGCCAGTCAAATGCCAATGACACCAATGTGTTTCTGGCAAAAATCAAAAGTGTGTGAAAACTCATACTATGGTGTCTCGTTTCAGTGATAAACAATGAAGGTGCTGCAATTTTAAAGATGCAGATTTTAGTTAATGAATAACTCTTAGCAGTTGCTTTCCTACTGTTGCAGGAAAAGTCAAAGAATAACAGTGACTTTAAGAACATCTTTGTGTTCCAAGATCTTGGGCATTCTGGTGCAGATGAAGTTCTGGCACTCGACACTTTGTTGAAAGGTATGTTAAACACCGCTGGGTCCTGGGAGCCTGTAGGCTCTGGGTACTAGTGGTTAACTGTTGAAACACCATCAGAGACCACTGCAAACTTGAATATTGAATGACACAGACATGTAAACTAGTGGCAGAATTTGTGATGGTATAGTATAAATGCTATGTTGATCAGTTCTTTGGCGAGTCAAAAAATGGCCAACTTCGAAAAAGGTAGAATAAGAATGGAGCTGTTTAATGAGCCAAAAATAACACCTGTAAGCTTCGTTGCAACTTCAGTATAAACACAGTAAAGAGGAAATGCTAACCTGTCTTATTTCATAACTGGATTTTTTATGACGCTTCTTAAAATTTCAACAGTTTGGCATTATGTAAAGAATCGCATGATCTAGTGAAATTCGCACAAAATTAGGTTCGTGGCACTTGTTTTTATTGTTGCGATATTTAGAGCTTTAGCGTGACGCTTTTTGTTTTTTGCAGACGTGAACAGCTCAACGTTCGGCCAGAAATATGGCCACAGTGCCGACTTCTCCCTCAGTGATGTTCTGTGGACCTGCTCCAATACATTTTCCAAATGGTAAGGGAAGGATTGTGGAATCAGGAGTCTTGATCGAATGTCAGTGATCTTGTAAATGGAACTTGAAAGCTTTATTTCTCCCTTTTCAGCTGGTTAAAAAACGAAAATCAAATTAGGACTTTTCAGTCTCATCAATTCAGTCACAGGATATTCCTGGCTGTGATAGGATTCCAATTCTGATATCAACTCAAGTCGCAGGCAATGCATACACGCGCCATTTTCAAATTTGCAATTTTTATGCGCCCACATATTTATATGTGGACGCATTATGCTGTCATCTCTGTCCGTCCGTCCGGGCGGCGTCCGGCGTCCGCTGCTCTATCTCCAAAACCCTTTGACATACGTTCATGAAATTTGGCACATACGTTCCATTCATGAATGGGACGGCATGTGCGAACTTTTGGACGGATCCGACTACCGGTGTGCCCCCTAGTGGCAATTTTAGTTTTTTACGCTTACCTTTGTATCTTCAAAAGTCCTGAACGGATTTTCATGAAATTTGGTATGTAGGCACGTA
>NMRA01000652.1:24998-73513 GCA_002633005.1 Phoronis australis | reverse complement strand
TCCAGAATTGATCCAGGTTGTTGCTGAAAGTAAATGGTTATTTAATCTCTAGTCCATGCATCGAAACGTCCATCAAATTTCGATGTCCAGTTTACTTTGAAAAAGAAGTGTTCATGATCTTGTGCACGCAACTCATGAGAATTTTAAGCAGTGTTGTGCAAGTGCATCACATGACTCTCCTTTCCAGTTCAAAAAAACTTGGTTCCAAGAAGATCATGCTATTCACCTGTAATGACGACCCTCACGCTGGCAATCAACAGTTGAAGGTACGGTCTGTGGAGGGATCTGTGGGTGGCAATCAAGGGGTTAAGAGTTCATATACTTGGTTAAATCACTTATTCATGGTGAAGCCCAGTGAGTCGAAGTCGGTCGACTGGCATATTCTACAGTTATTCCTATCTCTGTTCAACATTTTGTCAGCTTCTTGCATTGTCTGCTTTTATAAACCTTGCCACGATGAACACGTTCATCTATCACTTATTATTTCTTTGTCTCGATTATTATCATTTTTGTCCTGGCTCATGTGTGCTGTTAGATTCAGGCCAGGAAAAATGGAAGTTGTCTCTTTACTTTTTTTAGAAGATTTGCATTACCCATCAGACTCTCTGTCCGCTTACAGAGCTAGGCCAGTCGTAGACGGCAGACGTATATCCAATCAGTATCCATAGTGCTTTAATTTTCCTGTCATCCACAAACAAAGAGGAAGTACGTCTACTTCCATGTATATCCATGTCGCTACTTTGCTTATCATCCAATGCTTTGTCTTCTTCAAAAGTCAGTGCAAATTAAAAGTACCTTGCATCTTTGTAATGCTCAGAGTAATGTTTTTTTTAATTACATTTATTGTATTCACAGTAACGTACAGAAGAACAATGTAATCAATGTTATGAACGTCAACCCTGCAACTTAGTAATTTGTGTATTTTTCTTTCTCTATCCAATATTCCGTCTGCTCAGTTATTAATCGTCTGCTTCTAGAACCAGGCCAAGACAAAGGCAGCAGACCTGCAGGAAATGGGCATCGAGTTGCAGCTCCTGCACATGCACCGACAGGGTGTGCTGTTCTCCGTCGACAAGTTTTACAAGGACCTGCTGTTCTACAATGATAGTGAGGACGTACAGGATGCTGCAGAACAGGTGGAACAACTGCAGAAAAGGTACTATATGAGGTGTTTAAATGGAAATTAGTTTGAGGAGTGTATAATGACTTTTGCCAGCAAAAATTTCAAGGTCAATAATTTCAGCCTCCAAATAATTGTCGGTCGAAATTTGACATTTGCAATCAAAACCAGGAATTCCAGGTCGAAAAAAGCAGTTTCTAAAATCTCCACTAGGGACGCTAGTTACAAGTATTTGCTGTTGAATTCACTTAAATTTGATTTCTGTTATCTTTAGATTTAATTTCAAATTTTGAGCGCAGGTGTGAGTCACCTTCCTTTTCTTATTGTTTGCATAATTATCACTGCACAAGTCTACAATTGTTTTCCTTAAACACAACACTCACTTTAAAATCTTGAAGGTTTGCTCCATTTCAATAACAGTAAGCTTTTCACATTTACCAGGTAGAAAATTGCTCGAAAGCCAGGTCCACCATCTGATCGATTTCGAGTGTAATTACACCGACTGGTACGGTTTTCTACGTCAAAATTGCAAAATCCCGGTTGCAGGTCTCGACCCAGCAGTCAAACCGTGTATTCAGAGTACAGTTTGCATAAGTAAAGTCATATCCAATCAAACTGAGTCACTTATTTGTGGGATAATTGTATGAACAAACACCAATACCACGTAACTTTAAGTTAAGAAGCAACTTATGTTAGTCACAATTTATCTTGCATTTTCAGGGTTTTTGCCAAGATCAACAAAAAGAGAACAATTGGAAAGGTCCCGCTGTCGCTGGGGGCGGGCCTGGACATGGCTGTGGGAGTGTAAGACAATGTAGCGTTGTACTGTAACAACTTTTACAGAGAGATGACTGTACATGATGTGATTACTATGAATGCTTTGTGGAAATGTTGGTCAAAGCTTTAGTATACCGGCCATGTGCAAAAGAGAATTAGAACTTTTAATTTAGATCACTTACCGCTGTTTTACTATGTTTTTATTTTCTTAATGTTTTATTTAGCTCACACAAGTACAAAAAAATATGAGTAAAAATTCACGACAAATGAAAATAAGTAAAAGTACAAGTGAGAAACGCAGATAGCACAATAACTCCATTGTGGTCTGTTGTCTCGTTCTTTACTCGGAGGAGACGGAGATTTCAAGGCTTGCAAAGGACTGACCGCTGGCTATTGCTCAAGATGAGGCTCAGCATGTAAAATGTATCACGGTGACAATCACACCTATTGAGCCTAGTCCAAGTAAGCCAAGAAATCCCCGTGGGGCGGGATCTAATCTTTTTACTCGAAATAGAACTCAACTGTCTTATTCTTAATGTTTTCCCTTCTCTTTTCTCATGAACTTAAGATAAATGTCTATTTTTCTGAGCTCGAGATATCATTGTTTATGTAAATGACTGTGTAATCCTATTTTGCACTTGATAACCCCAGCATTACCACCATAAGTTCGAGTATGAACTCGAGATTTCAATTTTTACTCGATATCTTGACCTTTTTCTCGAGTTTGCAGCTCGTATCTTGGGGTCATTAAATATGAATGTGGACTAAACAGTGGTTTGCATAATCCATAATATACCTAAGCACAGAATGATAGAGAATTATCGTGAGTTTGCAATAAAGGAGAAAGCTAAATGCCAATTTTATGTTCGAGTTCAATTTCTAGTAAAAGGATTTGATACCGGACCCTAATCTAAGTAAGTAACAAATTGATACCAGGTTCATAACGATAAGTGATTTAAATCAAAAGTTGTTGCCATAACGCTGGCTTATAGCAGCTTTAAAATCAATTGTTTCACGTGTGATTCCCCATAACATATTTGGAGAGTTCCTTACACCATTCATTACTCACAATAGCCCTTTGTTCACACGGTGATAAACCATGTTGTTAGGCATGATCAAAGCACTTCGTGTCTCGGTGTTGAACCCTCATCATCTGACTGTTTTTAGTTCTTGTCCTCTATCTCGTCGTAACAGATTTTTTATAAATAGAATCTTATATTTCTTCACTGATGTTTGAAGTTGCTGACCCATTCTTATTTCTCTTTGATTAGATATTTTAATTAGTCATAAAACTTTATTTTCTTGTCATAGTGGTATTGATTCACAAGTAAACATAGATAAGTAGTTAAGCATTAAAATGTAATGTAAATGTGAACATCTCCACTACCGTGGGGTTATATGTCACCTCATTATCATTTCTAATGTTAATTTGACTAGCACTTTCAAATCCATCATTTTGTATCTTAACCCACATGCTCTTTGATTTTACGCATTCAAGTGTTAAACTTATTATAAATGCATGTACTACCTTAATGTTACGCAGAACCTTAGAAAATGTTTGGCCAACTTCAGAACATCAGAAATGGCTGATCAGATTCATGTGAAACTATGTGTTATGCACTATTCTGCACTTTGCTGTACGGTGCTTGGATAATGGCCATTCTTATGTTACAGTTACACTCTCATGCGTTCAGCGAGCAAACCACCTCATGTGAAACTGTACAAGAAGACTAATGAAGAAGTCAAGACAGTGACTCGATACTATACCGATGTACGTCGGTCAGCTTGGTCAATAAGTGACATTTTTAAATATCACCAAGCTTAAACAACCATATTGTGAGAAAACACTTTGAAAAAGCTGCAATGGTTTGATGCTAAATTTCACCTGCTAAAATTTATTTCTTTAGAATTATAAACAAAATATCACTCGTCGGCCATATTGTATGTTAATTAGGTAAAGAATTAGCATTTATGTTCTGCAGTGGGCACTTTTACATGACAACAAACATCTAATATAGTGTACAAATGACAGTATAGATGGGATGTACGTATTAAACTAAGTGAATAGACCGATTGATACTTATTGTAGACAGGAGACATACTAATGCCGCTTGATATGAAGAAAAGCCAGGATTGGGCTGGGAGAAGTATCTCGTTTGAGGTTGATGAACTTAACCAGATGAAGAAGTTTGATGCCCCAGGTAATTTGTTGTGTTCAAGTTGGCAAATAATTAATATGTTAAGTAAGAAATACAATATTGGAACTTTTTATGCGCTTTGGTTCTAAATGTTTCTAGAGATCACTGAACATATCATTTGCGTGGTCACAGTGGGTTAAACAAAAATATTCTGATAATCACAAATTGTCATTATGTGCACAGAAAATAATGCCTGGGTGTTTGTGTTCATTTGTCCTTTTTCTTCTAAAACTTGCATTTTTTCATAGAGATTATAACTTTTGTATTAAACTTTCTAGGTTCTGTTTCTGCAGTGTATTACAAACTTAAGGATATCTAATTACTGCAAACATTTTTAGTTTGGGACACGATTCCTGACAGACTAGTAAAATTTTTTCTTTCACTCATATCTTGGAATTTTCCTCTTTTATGAGTATCTCTTCTTTTTGTTTTCGATTTCCTCCTATTTAATATCCAGTTTCCTCTCTTTTGTCTCTGTTTATCATTATTTTGACTTTGCAAAAATGTTTATTTCAGTTAAATTTTACAACACATAAATTATTTCTATCACACAAGCCAATTGTTTTAGAGCTGCGTTTCCTAGTGCTGATTAGATTTTGAGAAAAACTTATAAAATAGAGTACAATTACTAAGACGTATCAACAGTCAATGAAGATACAGAAATGGGTTTTAGACAAAATACCTACCTTGTCTGACATTTCAAACAAGGTTCCTGAATCAGAGTCGTTTTGAGTATGAGTCGAAACATTTGTGAGGGACAGTCTGGCACCCATTGCGGTAATGACAATTCAACACTCGGGCAATTTCTTAACAAAAATAGAGAAAACTCTAATTTTTATTTGATATTTGATAGAACAGTTGCCCTGGTATCTCACGGAATTATTTTAGTCCTAAATTCATGACTGTTTATCTCCATAACTCGCCTACCAAAACTGAAGACTTGCAAACTTTTCACTGTGTTTTTAAATCTTTTCTTACAGTGTTTAGCTTATATGCACCATATTATCACTGCTACACCTGGTGTGAATTTGGTGTACTTGTATTCCAGGATTGTCTCTGATTGGTTTCAAGCCACAGTCTTGCATCAAGAGGCATTACCATGTCAAACCATGCCAGTTTATTTATCCTGAGGAGACAGTAAGGGTTTTCACAAAACATGCCTTTCGTAGCCTTTAAATTGCCAAGAGCAAGATACAGTCTGGTTTTTTCAATGGATTCAGAAGTTTGTAAGATGAGCGCAGTTTCTGTTCATTGACTTACTATTAAAACATGGCTGCACCATTTGCTGTCTATGTTTATACTGAGAATCAATGAGTGACTAATTTTATGTTGTGATTTTAATCAAATGTTAAAGTTTTTAATACATTTTTAAAAGGGTTATAAAGGAATATGTGATTCTATGTCCAGGACATTTTACGCTAGATCTGAAAGGAGACTTAGGAATAGTGAAATTCTTTGTCGTAAACATCAGTTTAGACTGTGTAAAGAAATGTCTCCTACAGCCACATGTGGATTTACAAGTCACCTTGAAAACAGTAATACAACTGTTAACGTATTCTCTATTTTAAAACTTGACGATGGAATCAGAATTTTTAAACATTTTTCAGTTGTTATTAACATTAATTTAGTATTTAAAAAGTTAACATACTATTGTTGCTGTCTATCGTAGCAATAGCGGTGCGTGTTCAGTACTGGTGTTCAATTTTCAGTCAATTTTCAGATAATCAAGGGTAGCACGTCACTTTTTACGGCGCTGTTGCGAAAGTGTCTCGAACGAGAGGTGGTAGCCATCTGTCGGTACATTGCACGGAAGAACACACCACCGCGGTTTGTCGCGTTACTGCCGCAGGTGAGTCAACCAGAAAGACTTAATGCATTTTAGCTGAATGATATATTACGATGTTAACGCTTGATGTTTGTATGAACTATTTGCTTTGTGTGCAACTATATATAATCTTGATACTCAGTTGTTGAAGTGTATGCTGTTGGTTGCATCATGTCTGTTTGTCCTGGAAGGACTGTCAGGTTGAATACCATACCATACCGTACTTTATTGCATTTGAGGCCAGAGGCCTGAAGTACAATAACAAACATACAAGCACAGTTAAATAAAAAACATTCAGAGTTGAACATTTGTTCTCTATGCACTGTGGCTGAATATACGAACTTTACTATGTCTGCATCAGGAGTCTTCATAATGTTGTTGAAGTGTAGGATGGGGTTATGGTTATCAAAATTTACATTCATATATTGCTGACAGAGGTCTGCACAAGCAGTACACATCAACAAAAAATGCAATTCGTCTTCAACGTAGTTCATATTACAGAAAATGGAAATTCTTTTACATAAATCCATTTTGTTGTGCCTTGCCGTTTCCACTTCCAATTTGTGATTCGCATAATGAACCTCAGGTTGAATATTCAAACTTGCGTCTCTTTGTCAAGAGATGACAAAGGAGATGATAGCAAAATAATGAATTGTTGAGAAATCTTATGCCGATTGCTTTGGACTGTTGTGTGTTGTGCAACTGAGAGAGAATAATATGCTGTTGAACACTTCTTTGTGTAATGGTGACATTGCTGCCCTTGTTGCAAAGCAAAGTGTTACATAGCTGTAGTATGTAGTCCTCCCCTGTTGAGCTGATAAGCATCTAATGATACGCCACCTAGTGGTCAGGCTCAGACCAACTGTTATTGCCATTTTGACTGATGGAGATACTTAATTGCTTTAGGCATGGAAAAGGATGACTTACTACATCTATGGAGCTCAGTTTTAGTATTCAACTGATATAGATTTGTCTCTTTTCAAATTCAGAAATCTCTCATGAACTAAGTAAAGTACATGTTGAAACCAAATTTAAAGTTTCTGTGGTGTTATTCAAAATTTTTTTTTTGAAATTGAAAATTGTCATAAGTTGGTGGATTGGGCCTTTGAAAATTTTTAATTTAATTTGTACTTATTAGTGTTTTTCAATACTTGATCATAACTTGTATTTTTCAGGAAGAGGAAATAGCGGAAGACAAGAGTCAGATAGCACCTCCAGGCTTTCATGTCGTCTTTCTTCCGTTTGCAGATGACTTCAGGAAAATCAACTTTGCCCCTACAGCAAAAGGTATTGACAATGGTTGTCTGAAGTTGAACTATATTACCGTACAAATCCATAGTATTACATATGATTGTTTTTTATTATAAACCAGTGAAAATGTGCAGCTATTGTGTTAGTTTCAATCTTTCATTTGTATTCGATTGTAAAGGACTATGAATGCACCGACTTCTTTCATTATCAGTGGTCTCATCCTCAAGTTTTAACTCGTGAAACTATCTATTTTTGAACAGCACATAAACACGTTATGTGTGCTTAAACATTCTCAAACAAGGGTAGTCTCACAATCATGTTCTGTTTTGTTTTTGATTTTATTACAAATCACAAATTCTCGCCGTTGTCTGCCTGACATTTGCTGAAATGAAAGCTGGTGTTTTTACCATTTAAATGTGCTTAAAATACATTTTTTGATGCATGGGAATTAGCTCTGTGGTAAACCACTCAACTGCTCCTGTTAACTTAGTGGGTTCCATTATGCGCTACTGCCAATTTCTTTAATAAAAAACTGAATTCAGAAAACACATAGGTTATGTGACTAACATCTAGGCATTGTTTTCAACCTCATATGTGCTTCTGTGATCAAGGATTTTCAAAATACAAGGTTTGAAGGATTAAAACTTTTAAATGTTTTAGAAAATATTTGGGTGTGATTGACTGTTGATAGTATAGGTGGTCTCATAATACTGAAATTTAGTCACCTCTAATGACAACTTTGACAATGAATGGGGCTATGACATACTGTTACTTTTCATTTGCTGTGTGTTTTAGATGCCTTGGCTGGGCTGTATTCCATGGACACAAGACACCTCATTGACGTGAAATCTATCAAACTAAGTGATTCATCTTATGTTATCATCACTGATTATAGAAAAGTTGGGTTTTAAATCTGAATGAATTTTGACATTATTGCTGGTGATCAGTGAATTCTCACTCTGCAAAACTGTGTCATGATAATTTTGACCTCTGACCTTTAGCCTCGACCGAGCAAATAGACAAAGCCAAGGAGGTGGTGAAGAGGTTAAAGTTCAAGTACACGCCTGAGATGTTCGACAATCCCAACTTGCAGACGTACTACAGGAACTTGGAGGCGCTGGCTCTTGACCGGGATGCCCCTGAAGAGTTTACGGACCTCACCAGTAGGTGACGCTGCTTGATCTCTGTCATTGCATGCATGAAATCCGAACATAGTAGTAGCGATAGAGTAATCGCTGGTATTCGACGAGTACTGGAACCTGTTAATAAAAATGCCATAATGAACATACTTCATTAATTTTCCAACTTGCTGCTTGTCACTTTATTTACAGTCTTTGTCTCTTGCATTTCATGAAGAGTGATATTATAAACATGTTGTTGTTAGCTCAATTTTGAGTAAAAGGCCTTAAGACTGAGGTATTGTTTCAGTTTGGTTAAGTTTTAGTTTCTTTTATCAAAAGACATTGAGATACGTTTTGCTGAACACGACTCCTATTCACTTTCATAGATGTTGGATCAACTTCAAGATATGCTGGCCATAGATTTATTATGCAGTTTTTTCTGAAACTTTCTTTTCTCCCTGCAAAAATAAACAGACGGTCGCTTGAACTTTTCATCGTCTGCATAGCTGCTGATGTTTTCCTCAATGTCCAGTAGGTGACACTATGCAGTATGTTGTTGTAAACAGGATAAGAAGTGATCCAAGTGGTAAAAATGAAACACCCGGAGGGTGCCTTCTAGACAATGGCCTATCGCAGTACTTGAGATATGATATTTGTTATTGTTCAGGGCTTGGAATTTTCCTCTTTTAAGAGGATTTTCTCTTTTTTGTTTTCAATTTCTTCTTGTTTGATTTACAGTTTCCTCTTTTTGCGAGTCTTTTTATTGTTATTTTGACTTTATTTATACAAAAACGTTTTAAGTATGACACAAAAATATTTCCATCGCTCAAGCCTACTTGTGTAACAATACATCTCCTGGAAATTTTTCTATATTTTTGTCATTGGTCATTCTAATCCCTGATTGTTAAGAATGTGAATAAAGCGTTTCCGTCGAATTTTCTAGTGCCAGATGAGGAACTCTTTGAAACCAGGGCAGGAAAAGAGATACAGAATTTTAAAACGTCGGTTTATCCCGTTGGCTATGAGCCAGCAAAGAAGAGAAAGGTAGATGTCATAATGATGTTTGACTAGTTATTTTGCCAGGATGTATGTCAACTTGTCAAATGCGGCCTAGCAGAATTCTCCAGTTGCCAAAAAAGAAACCCCCATGTGCGGTAGTGCTAAAGTCCTGGCCTTCACTGGTGACAGTCACTTTAAGAAATGGTTTGACTTAACTTGGAGTTGCCAACGTTCAAAAATGAACAAAGAGGTCATCACCGGCGATGTCTTGTTTTGTTTTTATTTTAGTTGAACGAGAACATGGAGATAATTTGTTTGCACTGTGATAACCGATTTCCCAGGAAAAAGCAGGTGATTACAACATTTTTGTGCACATGTATCATGGCAGGGCATTGTCAGTACTTGCTGAACAATTCCCATTTCTGTCTGTTTGGCAATTACTTGTGTTCGAAGTGAGTGAAGAAATTTCTCATTTTTGCCAGAGATGCTCGTTTTAGACAGTTTTAAGAAAAAAAAATAATACTTTGGCCCCAATTATTTTTTTTCGCAGATGTGTAGTAGTTGGCAAAGACTAAATAGAAAATGTGAAAATGATTTTAAAAAATATTAATGACAAGTTAAAACTGTGTTGAACCCTTTTTCAGCAGCATTTCGCCCTGTTTAGCATGCTGACCAAAGAAAATCAAATTCAGCCTTTTACTTTCATAACATTCCTTGAACAGTGATAGTGTATCATTTCTGATTAGCAACTCGAGTCACACACAATGTGTTGTACCATCATTTTAAATTTGGAATTTTAGGGTTGGCCAATCCCTCACACGCATCTTCCAATTCACAAATTTAGGGTTGATCAACCCCAGTCAATGGATCTGATGTTCTTGATGGTAATGGAAATGGAGTCTTACCATGCTGAGAAATATTTCAGTTTCGTTTTTAGCTAAACAGGGCAAAATGCAGCTCCCAATATTTAAACAGTTTTACTTTTTACACATATGAACTTTTGTGAATATGAATTTATTGTTTTGTCCATTTAATTTTCCTGTTGGAGAAGGATTAATTTGCATATCTTGATAATTGTGTGCTGTTGCTTTTTTGTTTAAAACATCTTAATGCCCAAAAGGCATTTACCATTTAAGTAACTTTGTTATATCATTACCAGCTGTTATCTTATGGAACTACTTTTTTGCTTCAGGCGCCCTCTGCTGGGGGATCCAGTAAAGCTGTTAAGGCTGAGGCCATGGAATGTATTGATTTGAAGGCAGAGGCAGAGGGTGGACGGGTGGGTGTCTTATTCTGTGTTCCAACCTCTACTGGTTATTGCATGCTCAAACTTTTAAGATGTTTCTCCATTCAAGTAAGATCTGGGATGTGTTCTGTTACTGAGTTTCTCGCGACAAAAATGATATCCTGCAAGAACATGCAAAATTATGTGAGTGAAAGACGAATGTTTTGCAAGTATGCTTGATTCCTTACTAGTGTAAGCTAGTAAAATAGCATCTTTTGATGTGATTGATCGGTGAGGCTGGAATGTTGAATTATGGTATAGAATTCATGAGCAATTGCATAGAATTTGCCACTTCTGTTCCACAAGCGAAGATTTCTTGCCCCGTGTACATGGCTAATATCTTGCATTCTACAGGACTCGGCTAAAATTGCGTTTCCCTGCAGCATTGTTTTTGTAAAAATTGTTCTTGGCCTCTGGTGACATCACAAAAGGAATGCTGTGACTAATAGAACTGGGCGAGAGCTACAAACATTTTGTTTTGTCAAGGTTATGTGGGGCCTTGTTGATGAGACTGCATTACTGTCTAGTTCAATAAGATTTTAACTTGGTAAAATTATGTAATTATTTTCTGAAAGTAGAAAACCTGTAGAACTGCTTTTTTACATTTTATGAATCTGGCGTTAATTGAATCACGTTAACATGTTTTTTCAGTAAAAAACAGCAAAAAGAATGCCCCATTGATAGCCCAACAATGGTATCAATAATGCAATCAAATTTTATTTGCTTTAAATGTTAAAGATGAGATCTCAGAAACGCTGTTACAGTTTTCTAAAATATCACATTGTTATCATTTATGCAGCTTTTGATTTTTTTCATAAAAATCGCAAAGGTCCTATTGTTTTCGATTTCTGCTTGCTCAAACCCTCAAAGCACTTTAGAGAGCTGCGCGTGAAGCATAGTACCGGGATTTTCCGTAGATAAGCCCATGGGCATGTATTCGGAAAATGAAAATTTTCAGCTGTTTTAGTAACACCAAATAAATGCCCGGTCGTTTATTCGGAAAAGAGGGGCTTGTAAATGGTAAGTCATAGCTTTGGTGACTTTGACGTTTTTTTACTTAAAACTGTGTTTTTAAATTTTATGTTGATAAATGCATAGTTCGTCAACACCTTGTTCGTTTTTATAAATGATAAATGTTCCACAAAACTGAACTTGAGACAAAAAGTTGACGCTGAGTGGGCTTTTAAGAGGAAATTTTCCGCCCCACTATCTGGACACTTGACACCAGAAGTTGTAGTACTGAATAAATGCATAATTTTTGCAATAAACGCCCATGGGCGTTTCATGGCATGGGCTTATCTACGGAAAATCGCTGTATCTTAAGTTAGATATGAACCCGAGCAGCCATTCCTAAGATAAGATGATCCGAAGTGAGCCAATAAACTTAGTGTGTGTTATATTCATCGATCATCTCATTTTTCGTGAGATGTGTTGCATTAAAATGTTTCAATCTAATTACCAGCATCCCTCGAATGTTCCACAAAAATTCCATTTGATCACATTTTCTGCGGACTTGTTCTGTGATGCTGTACTTTTGTTGGTTTTTTACATCACGCCACCTAGCACATTGGAGAAGCCTTAAAGGTTCTGCTTTAGCTATTCGTAAAATGTTCCAAATTAATTTTCAGTTTCTTGTAATTTTTGCGTCTGGACAAATAAAGACAATATTTTTATAGACTTGGGATTTTCAATGTATTTTAAGTTAAAAAGTCTTTATGGCAGTCATGTAAATCATCATAAAAACCTTAAACCACCTTTATAATATTACTAAGATAATAAAATTTACAAAAATTGACCACAAATGCCTTAAAAAGGCAATAGTCCCCTCACTTCTCGTTTTCCACATTTGAATGGAATTCACAGATGATAGTTTTGTCTGTTTAACTGGAACTGTCACAATTTTTTAGCAGTTTGCCGATGCTGTTTTTGGGCCTCCAAAAGTGTGCACAGTGTCGCTTGAAAGATGCATTTGCACACTCCTAACTAGGCTCATGTATAGCAGGAACTAAGCGACAATGCTATTTGAACATCATCTATGCTTATCAAAGTGCATTTGTATTCATTGGCAACTTGTAAATGTGAAAACAAAAAAATCTGAATTAGGTGACTTTGGTACTAATGAGGTACCTTGGGGGCACACAAACCAGCATCATGCAGTGTTATTCCCCAACACCACGTCACGATACGACACGGTTGAATGATTTACAGTGGATCATTTTCCACACAAAACTCGTTCTTAAAAACATTTGGCAATTTTCAACCTATTTCATATGCACATCATCGCTATACGCTGTGTTTCTAACTGATTTGACCAAGAAATCATAGAGATAAGGAATTAGCTTGCAAGTTTTACTTTAAACAATTGACTGTGGTTTGTAGAAGCTCCAAGGCCCAGATTTGATCTGCCTAATCAATAACATTGACTACGTGAGTCTGCTGTAAACAATTTCATCACATTTCTGGATTATTTTTGTGATCACTCTGTTGGGGTCAGTGATTTGTTAATTTCCCAATAGGCATTGTGTGTTGCTACTTAAAAGTTGAAAAATCTTGGATCTTGAACAGCTGGCACAAAGGACTGCACTCAGCTTTATGAATTGATTATTGTCAAATTAGAGTGTCGTTTGATATCTCTGTAAATGGTATTTACAAGTTGAAATAATTAGTTAAGTATGTAAATTATTGTTCTTGGAGAAGGAAACGAGTTAAAGGTAGTGAGATTTCTCCAGATTAAAATTTTACGTCAGAAATGGTATTTCGGAAAATTGGAAATGAATTCAAAGTGGTTTCATCACATTTAGTGCATTTGTTAGTTTTAGAACACTAATGACCTGAAACCTTTGGGCCATTTTGTGTTTTAAGAAACGCATACATATAATTTATGTCTTTGTGTTTGCGTGCGTGTGTATGTATATGTATTTAATTTACATCTAGTTTATGTTCCAATTGCGCACATGTGGGAAATTGATCTACAAAGGTTATTCAAAGTGCTTTGTGTGCTATAATTGATGGAAATGTGGTTTTTTTCTTTTTCAGCTGTCCAAACTGACGGTTGATGCCCTCACAAAAGCTATGAAAGCCCTCGGGATCAAGGGGAAAGGAAGAAAGAAAACGGAACTCATAGAGGCCATTAACTTTCACTTCGGCATCTCTTGAAACTACGGTTTTGAATGGTTTTGGATTATTAAACAAGAAGAAGGCCCTGATCACACGAACTCGTTTTTTACGCAAAAACTACCCTTTCTGCTTTATTGTAATGAATACCAAGGCTCAATTCAACTCAGTAGTTAGTTAAAAAATGGTTAAAGTCGCATACAGTGCTGCCATTATTTTGATTCATGTTTTGGGATGAAACCCTCCGTTTGTACACATATCAAAGTGGACAAAATTTAGTTAATCGATTGCTTAAAAGAAAAGATTCACGGCCTTTACTCTGCTCTGAAGTTTACAAGCTTGGCTTGACCTAATTAGCTCTGTGTGATAATGTTAATATTAACGAAATGAATTTAAAGTACTCCTATCTTTGGATTAAAGAATTCAAAGTGGTTTAATATTGTAATTAAACAAGGTATAGGAAGGGCACTGAACCAGGTTGTGCACATCAAAAAAAAAAATGACAACATGGGAAAGCTCCGCCCACTTTTAAGAATGACAGCTTCTTTCAGTCAGAGCTTAAGTGATTGGTGGCAGCTTATAAACTGAGTTGATTGTGGGTTGTTGAAGCATCACCATAAAGCTCCATACACAGTTAATTGGTTGAGAGCAAAATTGCCAACTTCACACTTGAGTGAATCCAGTTTGCTGCAATGAACTCTGTGCAGTCCCTAGTGTAAATGTTAATTTCGGATTATGGCAATTTTCCACTTATTTTGCACAAAAATAAATGTCAAAATTGTCATTTTTCCCATTTTTCAAAGACTGATTTCCTTACTGCAAATAATGGAAAATTTATCAAAGGTTGTTTTGTCACAGTGCAAATTATGCTGGTACTAGACTAAACCCTTTCTTGTTCTTTATTTGTATGGAGAAATTTGACAAAATAGAATTTCACCTGTCAGTCGTATTGTTTGCTAAAGAAGTGATTGCCAGGTTCTCAAAATCAGGTGCTGGCAAATGTGATTATTGCAAAGGAAAATTTGAAGTTTGTTCATATTTTGCACTAACATATAGCTGGTACATATGCCATATCCAGGCGATTTTTGGTGACCTTGGCTTCATTTTCAAGGTCACAAGTGAGAAATTCAGGATTAACATGTTGGCACCATGTCTCAACAAGGAAGCTCTAGATTTTGTTTGTGCATTTCATCAAGGTGTGGGTTTGCCACGCTTAAGTGAATGGGCGAATTTGATGACTTGGACATTATATTCATGCTGACAGTTATAAAAGGAATGGGTCCTGTAGGTAGTTTGCACATAGCAGGCAGGCCATCTTCAGACTCCAGCAATTTTTCAGCAGTCGGAAATTGGTGAGACCTTGTGGTGATTTTCAAGGTCACACACGGTGAGGAATGATGGAACTGGGTCTCATGATACTTCATTTTTCACTGAAAGCAAAATGTTCTCTCTTGAAATGTTTGAAATTGTATCTGAGTGGTCATTTGAGACATGTTTTGAAATAAATTGTTGCTAAGATAAATATTCATCTTGTTAATCTTTACAAAAAATCAACATAAAATGGAAGCCTGCTGTGGTGAGGAACAATTAAGTCCTTCTGTGATACGTTTGTCTATCTACCGTAAACTCGCGGATTAACGGCCATGCCCGTGTAATCGCCCATCCTCGACTTTTGCTCAATTTTTGGTTTAACCGCCCACTGCTTGGGTAATCGCCCATCCCCTACTTTGTGCTAATTTTTCGGTTTAAGCGCCCACTGCTTGGGTAAACGCCGCCTGTCTCTGGGTTTCCCAATTTAAACGCCCAGGGCGTTAACCCGCGAGTTTATGGTATTCCCAGTTGGGACGTAATTGGCGCTATTTGGATACTCAAGGGGGCTAGTAAAACCGCACATTGAAACAAAAGTTTGATTTGGTCACGTGCTGTATTCATCTGAGGTGTCGTTATTGTTTCATGTAAGTTAGGCATTTAAAGTTGCTTGTCACCGTCAATTGAATTTCCGATAAATATACACGAAGTTGAAATCCAAAGAGATGTGTTGAACTAAAATTACTATTATAATTATCTTAAAACTGCTGTGAACCCGCTTTCCGCTGAAGATATTGATTTTTTATTTTGACCACAAACCACTATAACTTTGGCCTCGACTTGTTCCTTACTCAAATGAGAAGTGATTTCTGGGGTTACAAAAGAGAGTTGGTTATTCCTTGAGACCATGCTCAGAACATAAAATGACTCTGGAACAATTTGAAACCAACTTCTTAAAAGTTAGTGGTCTTAATCAAATATTGACTTCTGTAATGGAAGGCGGGTATTGTCGTATTTTAATAGTACACTTTAAAGCCCATTTAAGCGTTTACAGTAATATCGTAGCATAAACGGTCGTGACCTGCCGCCAGTGTCAAGGGAAATCGAATACCGGGAAAGAAGTTTGACCGCCTCTCGCGCATAATTTTTGTTTTCATGCGAGAATACGTCAACACTGAACTTTCGTTCGAGTCTGCCAGCTCTCTCCAAGGATAATAATTGTTGTTATGTAGTGTTTGCATCAAATGAGTAACGAGGTAAAAAAGTAAGCCCCCTGGTTCATGGGCGGCGCAGTACTGAAATAAGGTGGGGCTATAGCCCCCCCCCTAGCCCCCTATGGTGCGCCGCCTGTGTGACCATGTGGTTACTACATGCACAAGTCATTCGAGCAATTTCAAAATGCAAGGACTTAATTAATAACAGCAAAATTAATTAACAGTGAAGTCTAAAGGTAAACAAGTTACTCTTTCATGAACAAGACCCGTTTACTTAAAACTGCATTTCCTCAGTTTTTAGCTGCCAAAACTCGAAAAATGAATTAAACTCAGCCATTAAAACAAGACCACATTTTCCTCAGTTCGGAAACGCTGGTATAGAAATTATATTTGCACGTATATATATACGTCATGCGACAGAAGCGGCTCCTGCCCGGATTTAGGCGTATGCGTCTACACGGTAGACAAAGTATGTAGGATTATGCCAGCGTTTTAAGTTAAACGGAAGTCGTGAAGAAGGTTTGGTGAAATATTATGTGACTGAGTGAAGACTTCATAACCACTAAAATGGTACTCGTTGACCTGTAGGCCTATTCAATGTAACACTAAAAATAAATAATAATTAGGTTTAAAATGGTTCTGGTCTTTACCTCGACTCACCGTGAGACCTGCGTAAATTTCAGCTGAGGTCTCCTGTTTTAAAAAAGCTGCACTATGACAAAGGCGTGTAAGCAAGGGTAAGGAAGGTTTGAAAAGCCGAGATTTGCCAATCAATGAGAAAAAGAAATCCTGTTTCATTTTTGCTTGTATCATACGGATTATCCTTTTTCAATAAGTGCGCAACTAAAACAATTACTGCACCTCAGAACCAAACATGCGTGTTTGGCCTTACCAGGAATAGACCCAGACATGCGCACCGACGGGGAAGTCTCACGTGCCTAGATGTATAAGTGACGCGTGCAGGCAAACGCGTATCGTTGGCCAGTAAATGGGTGAACGTTAGGCACGTAAATTACGTGCGTCAGCTAATTATTGTAAGAGGTGTAAATTACTTTACTCCGCAAACAATTACTTTACGTATGTAACAAGAATTAATTACGCATGTATTTTAGATGCGTAACGTTCACCCATTTGACCAACGATAAACGCGGCTACGTGCAGAACATTGGAACAAAAAGTTTTTTCGAAACACGCATGATTTCGGCGAATGGGTCTAAACAAGCGCATATATAGTATGAATTTTAAAGTGAATAAGTGAGCGAGGGAATTTCTCCACTCGTATACAAATAATCCCTTGTGTGGAACATTGATCGACCAGAATTTCAGATAATCGTCGGTTTATTGATGAAACCCATTTCGCTTTCAACAATTACATCTGCTTGGATATCACCTTCGTTTCACTCAACAAAGCATGGAATACAAACAATTCAATCTCTTTAAACATCATCAGATACTAGAAACAAAACGCTAAAGCAACCACGAAAATTTATACTTTCGTCTGACAGTCACGCAACCATTCGAGGTGTTCCTCGTGTTACTTAACTTGAAAGCTTATTCGCGTGAAGGTCGCAATCGTGCTGAGCGTCGTCATTGTTCTTAAAATTGATAAGCTTTATGACCGGGTCGTCTTGCGGCACGCCCTCTCTATCCGAGGTATGCTTCAAGATTTTCAGGCATTTCTCAAATACGTCACCATTGGCTTCTTTTATTTTTTGTATTTTCATCCCTCGCCTTGGGTCGATCTCAAACACTTTATTCACTACGAGTTGCTGAAGAAGATCTGGGAATATATTTGCAATCTCTTCTATAAGCTCAAGCAAACGAGGCTCTGCGGATGCAGAGCATTTATTCTGTCGAATGTCCTTCAGTAAAGGCTTGACAACGTTGGCGAACACGTTCTCGAGTCTGATTAGAGTTTCTGGCTTGGTATAGATGTTATGGTCTCTCGACAATCTCTCGAGGGTTTCTTGCAAATTCACTTTTGGTTTCACACTGATATCTTGTTTTGGCATGTTCGCTAGAGTGACTTTAAACACGAAGTTTGCCAGCCACAAACGACGTCACAGATTGTCATTTAAAAATCGCCACAGTCACATGACGTCACCTGTCGAACTAAAATAAAAAATACATTTTCGCCAATCGTCCTTGTAAAACATTTTTGATGTTTAAAATATTGAATGTCGCGTTTATAACTATAGTCATTAAAGAGCACACGACTTTCTTTGTAGGCCTACTCACGCGTTCGTTGTTCTATACAGGTACGATTTCGTACTTACTTAACGAAATAGCCAACGGCCGCGGATACTGGATAACGTTCTGGTATGAGTGATTGCATATGATAAATTAAAGTGGCAGTATTGGTCAGAAAGTTAATTTTTGCCGAGATCAGCCTCAGTGCATATTCGAACCTGAGTCCCGCGGTCACAACAAAGCGCACTGCTGGCGTAACTATAACCACTTGATAAATGGCAGAGTATTTTAAGCGAGCTTAACTGGTCATTTGTGTTCACTATAAACCATAATTTTTAAACAGTATATACTAGGTACAGGAACAAAACCATAATTGTAGAACCTCACGGCTACTTTATAATAGTATTTTTTGTTATATCAGTCTTGTCATTTGTGTTAATTTCAGGCGAGCAAGTCAGTTAGTAGTCAATAGGTGGCCTCAACCATCCCACAGACGGGCCCTAGGAGATGTCATATTACTATTTCTTCAACGACTCAGCTCTACCCTCATATTGGGGATGAATGATATCCTGACCCATTCCCTCTTTATCATATTATAGGCTCAGCCACTGAACTCTTGTCTAGTTACCACACCAAAATTCAATTTCTAATTATTGCAAAGCAATAAAAGAGTTAACACATTTCAAAATCAAAGTGCAGCAAAATGTCAAGTACAGCTCATAAAAGAATACTAAACAGTGTTTTTGATGATTTCAACCAAACCTCGTTCTGCCACCTGACGTCAATCTTGAAAGATAAAAGCAGGAATCAATTAAAAACTCATACCCCCATTTCGCAAATTGGACATTATGGTGCTTGGTGGGTGGTCTTTTCGCACAGTTGCTGTGTAATTTGCTAAAAGCGGTGGTCACGCAAATTTTCCTTCAAACTCTTGATAGTTGTCAAGTGTTACAAAGCATTATTTCGTGTCATTGAGAATAGAGAAGGGACACTTTATGCAACGCACTTATACAATTTACGGTTTGAGTCCCTATCTACTTTCATTGAAATAAAGGCTCAGAAAAATCACATGCGAAAAAGACTAACTAAGGAAATTTGTGGAGTTCCTTATCAGATTGTGTCATGCAACCGTGGTCGCAGATTTTTCTCTCTGATGGTAAAGCTGGTTTAGGATTCAGTTGAGGCCGTTCACTACGTAAGCCAACCGACTAGAGCGTAGTCTTTCGTGAAAATGAGTTGAGGCAAGAAAAGGCTCGCGAAGGAAGCTAGTGTGATAATGGGCTTCGCTTGTAATACCTGGGGACATTTAGCAAAGTCTTATGTAAAATCTAGTTGCACCAAGAGTCTCTTTATAAAAACAAAAACGCACAATTTTGTCGCTACTCTTGCTCAGAAGCTTAGCCGTGGTCCAGGTTTAATAAGTCTTTAAAATACATCGTAATTCGCCTCAGACCAAAGTTAACGTGAATCACCGAGTATTTGTAGTACTTGTATTTAAATTTGTTTTTGTAGACCGCTTCCACTGATTGAGCGCATAATCACATGTAGCTTAACTTAGAGGCCTCACTACAATTCTGGCATCCAATAGAACAAAATAGATGTCTAGACATCAATAGCTTTTAAAATTTTGAACCCTCTTTCATTTCCTTGGACCCAGCCTTATTTCTTCCAAAATCCAAATTCTCGTGAACTAGGCAGTTGACGCAGTTTTTCATAATGCCAGAAGGAGATAACTTGCAAAACTTTAAAGTTACAAAGCTGCCAACAGTGTGTTGTGGGGTTCTTGATAAGTGACGTACATGAACATGTAGGATTTGCTTATCGTCAGTTTCAAGACGTCTGACCAAGGCCCGGTCTCCAATCTTTTTACTCGAAATGGAACTCGAAATTAGGTTTGGCATTTTCTACTCTACTTTTGGGCGAACTCAAGATAAGTGTCTATTATTCTATGCTCGAGTACACAATAACTTACGTAGATAATTTATTGCCCTTAGTTCACAGTTTGCAAACCCAATATTAAACCAATAAGTTCGAGTTTGAACTCGAAATTTCGAGTTTTTACTCGGGTTTGTAGCATGAATATAAGTGTCTTCAAGGGCAAACTTGAACTAGAAACTCCTATGCATAAACTATAATGTATTCGAGCACAGTGTGATAACCAATTATCTTAAGTTCGCACAAATGGAGCAGAGAAATTGCCAAAAATAGTTTCGAGTTCGTTTCGAGTACAAAGATTAGAGACCGGGCCCAAGTCACATTCTTCAGAGAAATACAACGCATGAGGACGACACAATAATATCCAACACCTGACGTCACCGCGCGTTTTCGCAAGAAAAGCTTCCAAAAGTTGAATTCACGCTTAAGATGGCTTTGTATCCAGCACAAGTTTAACGTCCAAGCGATCCATATATTTCAACTTCGTTTATCGATTTTAGTTGTTTTACTTTGAAAATTACGATTAACGCCAAAGGGTACGACACAATAATAAATCCAATACCAGGTGACAATGTGTATTTTCGCAAGAAAAGCTTTCAAATGTTAAAATCAAGCTATTTTTTATCCAAGACAAGGTTGACATTCATACGATCTACCTAATTTAACGTCGTTTACTGACAAATAATCTTTTCTAGCTATTTTACCTTGAAAATTACGGTTAGTTCGCATCATCTCCCGTCCACCGAATAGTAGGTGATGGTGGTTTTGTTGAGTGGGTGGCCACGGAGTGCACAGGTTACGATCCACGGAATGTTGCCCACTCCGTGCACATGCACTTGAATGTAGCCTGTAGTCTCAGTGCAATAACCCCACTAGAGCCAAGGTCCAAAACACTTCTGAATAACCCAGGGTAGAAAGATTCGTGCTAGAAACGTTAAGAAATTTTTTTTGCTATCGGTTTTTGCGGCAGCTGTCTAAATTTTTCTAAAATTGTCGTTATCATCGACCAAAATTTATCCCAAAAACGAAAAGGGCCAATTTTACAAAAGATGCTAGTTCTTCAAACCAGAAGCATTTCACTTAGGTATTCAAATAAGCTACATGTCAAAAAATCTATGATCTGTCATGTTCCCACTTTTGTCTGTTCTGATGCAGTCGCTATATAAGTGACCAATACGTACGTTGCGCCTTGTTGTAATGGAATGAAAGGTATTATTTAATACAATCCCGATACCTATTCATAAGTATTTCGTAAGAATGAACCCGATGATTTACTTTCTTTCGCGTTTCCTTTATTCAGTGTGACACCATTCATTTTGTTAGTAACTTTCATTTTTGAACTTGGGTTTGTTCTGAAAGTGAAACTTGCACGCTAATTCCTTATCTCTGTGACTGCTTGGTCAAATTAGTTAGAAACAACATATAGCGACGACGTGAATATCAAGTACGTTGAAAATTGCCAAATGTTTTTAAGAACAAGTTTTGTTTCGAAAATGATCCGCCGTAAATCACTCAACCGCGCCCAGTAAGTATCGTGACGTAGTGTTAGGGAATAACACTGCATGATGCTGGCTATGTGAGCCTCCACGGTACGTCATTAGTGCAAAGGTCACCTTTCTGCAGATTTTTTGTTTTCACATTTACAAGTTGTCAGTGAATACAAATGCACTTTGTTTAGCGTAGATGACGTTCAAATAGCATTGTCGCTTAGTTCCTGCTATATATGAGCCTAGTTAGGAGTGTGCAAATACATCTTTAAACCATTAGCTCTCACCTTAGGGCAAACAACCATAACATATGTACATCATACATGTATATCTTATATTTCCAATTTCTTAACCCCCGTTCACATCACCAAGATTTGCACAAGGGTAGAAGTTTTATAGAAACCAAATTTGCGCATGGCTGCAAATCTAAATTTGCTACGCGTTTATTTGGGTTGTAACAAAATGAACGACGCGAAAAATAATGGTAATCTTCAATTTCCGTGGTCTCTCTTTCAAAGGTCGTTTCTCCCAACACATTAACACATACACACGACATAGACTTTCCTCATTTCGAAATGATGGGCCAAAATGCTCTTTTTGGTTCAAATAATCACCATGCAGGCAGTCTACTGGAACGATGCCCTATATACGTAGAAATTAAGCAACGAAATCCCACATTTCATGATTTTAACAAGTTAATTCCACCATCATGAGAAACCAAAACATTTTTTATTTTGAAAGCTATCTACTAAGTTCACGTCGTAATAACTCCCGTGACATTCTTACGTCTACGGAACTCAGACCGGATGGTGGATTCATTTTCAATGAATGCTATGATGGGGGGGGGGGGTATTTTTAAACGTTTGCTTTTTCAAAAATACATTTGTTGTCGGCAAACGTGGTGCGTTTTTGATTTTTTTTTCAAACCAGCTACACTAAGATGCAATGTCACAAGTGTCTACGCCGGTGTCGGCTGGGGAGGTTGTTTTCAGCCATTGACAGCCAATGTGAAACCAATTGTGGCTGAATTGGTAAGCCGTCAGGGGTAGGCCATAGTCCATTCGACTCAAGGAAGTCTAGAAAAACACTTCCGTGGCCACTTTTTGGGGAAAGATAATTTTGGTGTTTCTAAGGTAATTAAGTATTATACTTTAAGAATCCAATGAGGTCCCAAGGTTTGACTTGAACGTTTTCGAGAAATTTGACCGAAAAAAATCTGACTTTTTGCATAATTTGGCACAGGAAACCCATCTTCAAAAGCCAACAACATTAGACAAAAACTGAATGATTATTTGATTGGGATTTGTTCATTTGAAGTCACTGAACAAGAAAAGTGATACACATTATGATATTAGGTGAAAAATTGCTCAAAAAGAGAAAAAGAAATATTTTAGCAGCGCCTTCTGTTGGTCAGAAAACATACTATTATACTCTGAACTGCCAAAAGAACAAATATTGTTAACCATTTGGAAGGAACTTGATGAAGATTTGATATCACAACCTACATATGAACAATATACATTTCCAACACTTCTGCAACCAATTCACTGTCATCACTTTCATTAATTGTCACAATCAATTATCAGTGTCTACATTGCTGTTCACTGTCAACACCATACACCCAACAGTCCCCACAGTCACCGGCATGATTAAATGTTGTCAATATTTTCCATTAGGTTGAAAATTTAAAGTTCTTTAACAACATATCATACACTTATTATGTTTTTTCATCCACTCCATCATCATTTATATCGTCATTATTGTCATCAAAAGTTGTTTTTTGTCTGAGACACCGTGTTCACACAGTCTGGAAAGTCACACAACTTAGAACATGGCATGCCAAACAAGAACACATTTTTTACTACAACCACACCACTTGTTTTTCACTTGCCATTAACATTTTTCATGGCATTTACTGGGGCTAAAGGCAGATTCATCCACTGGAGCTTCAGACTACCCCACTCCAAAGCCACCCATTGCCAAATGGAGATGGTACACTGACATGCTGTTGCAAGGCTCGTTTGCGAATGGCACACTGGTAGTTTGCTCTAATAGCATGTAACAGCAAACAATCATGATGAGGAGGCAGATCACAGATTTCAACCAGAATATGAGATAGCGTGCTTTGTTAACTGTTGATGACTCGCTGTACATACATGCACAGCTTGCATACAAACGGTTCAATGTCTTCCATGGGTTAACCAGGAAGCACAAATTTTGAGCCCAACTTAAATGGCAAAGACAAAGTTAAAAAAGTATCTCTGCAAGCCTGCACCATACCCAAAATAAAAAAGTTTGACAACCTGAATACCGTTTCATCTAAACATCTTGTTCCAGTAATCCTATTTAACTGAACTAGAGTGTGGCCAACAACTGAAATTTCATTTTGTCTAAGTGCTCAGCAAAAATAAGCATTAAAAATGAGCATCATTACTAGCATTGATTGCACTGTGCAGCTCCCTTCAAACAATTTAAAACATAGAAACATTTTAATCATCCTTAAGCCTTTGAAATAGAGGAATGGTCATGTTGGCAATAGTTTTTGTGTGAAATTGAAAACCGCCTTCTTTACCGTAGAGCTAAAATTTCATTTGACGCTTCCTGTTTTAAATACCGCATAATTTGAAGAGTAAAAATTTTCAAGAATCTTCAAAATGTGAGATACTGAAATCTGCGCAACATTTGAATTTTCAAGATAAAAGAATTACAGAACACAGGCAATATTTCCATTTTTCTATTTCTCAAATTCCAAATACTGCTCATGATTTTACAAAAAAGGGTCTCAAAGTAGGCTTAGAAGTTCATAAAAAGCAGCGCTGATCACTCACATGTAGGTAAATACTACTACCAGTACATTTGATATTGAGACGACTATTACTAAAAATTGATCAAGCTAAATATTTTTTTGTTCTGTGACCTAAACTAAAGATTATTTACCATAAATGCCACCTTTTCAAATTAAGAATAGAAAGGTCTATTTACAATTGAATGGTATAGGTTTTCAACTTTTCTTTTGTTTGTGAAATTCCCCTGTGATGAAATTTGATTTGTGGCAAATGGTTCATTGTGATGGCAAGACATATACTGTATATTTCTTTTAGCACTGTTAAATGTACATGTAACTGACAGTGACAATCTCCAAAACTTTCTAGTGGGCTCAACATTATTTCCATCATCAGCTTGGTCTTTTTCTTTTCAAGAGCTCTTTCAATTTTTGTTACATCCGTTAAGTGTCTGTAACACTGCTTGTGATAGAAGTATGCACGAACCAAGCCTAAAAATGAAGGGCTTGAGTTTTTGAGAATGTGGACATTTATTAAGATTCACGGGGTACTTCAGAGCTACGAATTCTGCGTTCGCCAAATTTTGGTAGTTCCTGCCTTTTTAGTGAACTTTCGTCACGTTTTCTACTTTTTCGGAGTTTTTGTTTCTCTGAGGCAAACCTTTTTACCCACTTTACCAAATGGGGGAGGCTCGTTCAAGCCCCCGGGCTCCCCACCCCTGGGTGCGCACATGACAAGAGCTCTGTTTTTTCACAAAAACTTAAAAAATTATCAGCAATGGTACTTCTCTTGCACTCAGTGTTGATACGCTTGTCTGCAGTAGCCTTAGATCAGGTTATATCTGAATATTCCAGCTCAGAAATTTGAGCAGAACCTGACACATGAATGGAACAAGGGGTAGACATCTTGCCAGTCTACTGTGAAGTCGTATACTCGTTCAATAATTCATGGTTTCAGCAGAGTCCTAGCTGTCCCAAAACTGTTCTTTGCGAAACACAAAATGATTCAGGAATGTGGCAAGAATCGTTTCAGTACGATGACACTCGTGGCCACTTGATTTGGCTTTCCTCGATTCCTAACTGCTGCCTGGATCCGCCTATGGCCGTGAAGTTCTTGTGTTAGTGTGGCTTAGGTTCAAGAACAACACTAAAATTGCTTAGCGTGCGTGCTTTAATTTTTCTTTGAACAGTGAGGCACAGGATTCAAGATAAGTCAAAGCGCAGAGCGTAACAAGTTACGCTTTTTGCCTTAACATCTTAAGTTATCTAAAATTTCTATTCTTCGAGTTCCCATTCTTCTGAATCTCAATTCCGCCATTTGCTGAGACACTAAGGAAATTGCTTTAAATTATTGTAAAACTGTCTCCGAAGGGCACCAATTTTCGTAATAACTTATATCAGCTACACATGATGACAAGCTATTTTCTGGAAGTCTTCAATCAGTTAATGTAAGAATCGGCTGGTAGCACAGAACATCGATGATAGCTAATTTTAAGAAAAGCGTTTAGGGGTTTTATTGCAAATTTTGATTTTTGTGAGTATAGCTTAAGGCTAACCACAGGCAAGCTAATGCCAGGGTAGAGTTTAATAAGAATCTAGTCAAAATCCCGAGCTTTCATTGAAAATAAACGGTGATATTTCGCAGAATCACGCAAGATCTTTCATTTCTAGCCAAACACTAGTGATACAGAACGCTCTCCAGGACTAGGGCTTCGGCTTATAACTTAACGCATGGTTGTTCCTGTGAAAACTTCAACTTATACCAACAATTTCACTGTAGGATCACAACATAAGTTTTCAGTGGACACTGGCTACTGGTACGCCTACAGTGTAATTCACAACACTTCCTAATCCGAACAGTTTATCGGAGCACATTCGTGTCGCGT
Organism: Phoronis australis; assembly: GCA_002633005.1. Lineage (NCBI taxonomy): Eukaryota > Metazoa > Phoronida > Phoronidae > Phoronis > Phoronis australis. Next base: position 47,021 of record NMRA01000652.1, on the reverse strand, counting down.
TCAGACGGCAGACTCGTATAAAGGGTGGCATTCATCAATTTTGAACTACCCGTAAGACGGCGCCCTATCGAGTAAATAGCATAACATTCATGTGTAAGGGGGTCAGAAAGAAGGAGACTACGTGAGCAAGAAGTCCGGGAAATGGAGCAAGAGCGTCGGTTAGTGCATGCTGTGCAGCAGGCTCAACAGGGATGGTGGCTGAATTGGAATGGTTTGGAACAGCAGGTCATCGGCTGGAACGATTGGTGAAGTTCCTCATCCAGTCATCATATGATGTCTTGCCATCACCTGCCAATTTGGTGAGATGGGGTTTGCGGACAGATTCTTCTTGCCGTTTTTGCCATAGAAGTGGTAGTTTGAGGCATATATTATTTGGCTGCAGTAAGGGGCTCACGTGCAAATGATATACATGTACGTTCAGGCACAATGGTACTAGATGTTATACGAGAAGTAGTAGTTGAGTGTGCAGTAGTTCCATCCAAAGAATCTCAAAAGATAAATTTCGACACGCAAGGGGTTGCAAGTACGAACAGTGTCAAGAGACCATGTACTGTCAATAGGCATTGGACTGTTCGAATAGACAAGACGCTTCCAGAGGGATTGTTCCTGTCTGATTTGCGTCCCGATGTAGTGTTGCTCGATGAAGTGAGAAAACATCTTGTTCTTGGTGAACTAACAGTTGCATGGGAAGAGGGTTTCTGTGAAGCCCATGGGGGTAAGCTGTTACGGTATGCAGAACTAGCGACAGAAATCCAGAGGAACGATTACAGCTGTGAACTGTTTCCTCATGAGGTGCAATGTCGAGGTTTTCCGTCTTCATCTTTATGAAGGTTCCTGAAGGTCGATGGTGTCAACCATTCCAGGAAGGTGGTCAGAGTGTGTGGACAGAAGGCTGTGGAGAGCAGCACATGGATTATGCTGAAGTGCATTTCCGATAGTTATCAAAATGGAGTTAGGACGACATCGACCAGCTGTTGCGGGCCCACTGTGTGAAGAGATCCTGAGCTTAATGGGCCGAAATCTTGAGGAAGCACGGCGCTCAGCTGATGATTGCAGTTGGCTGGGGAGCACAACCATCTATCTTTGTGGATCTAATTCTTCTTCTGTTAATGTTATGACCAATCACATGGGATCTCTATGGCCGGGAAGATCCCAACAACAAATGAGTTAATTAGAATGCAGGCGTATCCCGGTAAGAAGGCAGCTCTGTCGGCTAATTTGAGGACGGATGATAAAAAGCAGATCAAACGTCTGGCTAGGGTGAATTTTTCAGACGGCGAACCTGAAGTTCGACATGCGTTCTGATCGGATGCTGTATTATGCCCGTGCGCTTATCGAAAAACTAATTTTGCCCAACCCTCATTTACTTCGTAAGCCAACACTTTATGATATCATGTTACCACATGTGATATTTTCAGACGAAAAAAGCATGACATTGTCTTGTAACACCCGGGCACCATCGAAAACAATTTCTGATTTCGATAACTGGGCTTCATTTCTTTTGTTTCCTTTGTCAAACTATTTTTGAGCGCACTTAAGAAATGTCGTCGATACGGTCTAGCACAATTTTGGGACCCCGTTATTTCTATCTGGCAAGGACATCCCACCACTGAAATTGTCGGGCATAACTGCTGCGCCACGCGGAGTGATGTAAATGTTGTTCAGTTGGTTTCAACCGGTTATCTGGTGGGTTGGGCTAGCTCAACTCGGCGATTTGGGCGTGTCTGGCGAGGGTAATCCACCACTGAATTTGTCTGGCAGTGTTCAATCATGATACATTGGTCTATTTTGAATAATTTGTAACCAGTTTCAGGTGGTGACCCCTTGGGTTGATCTAGCTAAACTTTTGGCCTCAGTTAAAACCGTCTGGCAGATGTTCCTCAAGACTGAAATTGCCTGGCAGTGGATAATTTCGATACAATGAATTGAGTAGTAGGTGTCTCAGATATTTTTAAATGGTTACCCATAGGTAGATAGAGGATTTTGAGTTGGGGGGGGGGGGGGGGGGGGGGGNCAGGCCAGACTGAGTATTAGTCAGGATTTTGCCCGTCAGACATTCGCACCCCATTGGCCCCCAATCCTAATGCACCACTGTTACCAGAAAAATTGATCTGGCTCAATTTTAGAGGGCCACTGTCATGGCTCCCGTGACCACGCCCACCACAGCGAACCTGCCAGATGACCATTTCCTACATACCCATGGATCACTGTGGTACCAAATAAAACTGGTTACCCGTTCATGCCCAAAACATGAAAAAGCTCTGGGATCCTGGTCTATTACCTATGTAATTCCACCTGCCTAATACTGACCGCAAGCGGCCTAACTTGTATGAGAAAGGCCACTTACTACCGGACTAACTTGCGGTATCAAGATGGAATTATCGGCCGGTATTACAGTTAGGTTAGCGGCGCAACTCAATGGGAACACTTAATCCACCGGAATAAATATGACCACCGCGCAGTAAAATGTTTTCCTCGGTTTGACGAGAGTTCCCCTAACTGCCATTATCTTCCATTCAGTATCAGCTGTTTTCGGTTAGTGTTAGATGTGTGTTCATTTTTCTATTTGGTTAATTCTATGAGTTAGATTACGTTCAGTACGTAAATAATCATCAACACTAGTGTTTCGGTTTACCAAAATCTTTATCTCCGCCGGAATTGAAGTATCCTAACCCGAAGTCCAGTTGCTAACGCGTAAGTTAAATAGACACTCTCTAACCGACACGTGTATTCGCGGAGCTAGGTGCGCAATTTAAAATTGAAGAAAATACAGGTTGAAAAAATACCCTTCATGGGATAAAAAGCCTCGGAATAATTCGACTTACTGCGGAATTCCATTATTGGGTGATTCGAATTTGAATACCTACGTTCCCTATTTGCAAAAAATAGGTCAACCACAAAGCGTCTCTGGTAGAGCACCTGAGTGAGGCTCTGATATCTCCACCTCCCGATTGGATTACTCGCAAACGGCAAGCATGAATAGATTTAAGAGACTAACGGTAGGTTGGCATAACACCAAATGATGAAAATTTCAAAGACGAAAGATGGTTTGAAAGTTGCAAATGCCAAATTTCCTTGTAAGCTTACTCATTAGAAGTAAGCACAAAAGCTTTCTTTACCGTGCACTCACAAGGCTAGTTGAGTTCTGCCGTTACCTCAAATTTTATGAGTTTGTTCTGAAGAGAGAACTTTCAAAGTCTTGAAATCATCTAAATCGACCTAGAAACAATTTGAGATCAAGTTCATAGTCTCAATCCGACGTACAAAAACATATTTTGAGATTATTGTAGGACTTCTTGAAGTTGTTACCTTTGACAAGACGTACACCTGTAAAACAACACAATCGTTCTACTTTTATGATTTTATAACAAACTGCCATTTCTCGCATTTGTGTTTACCTGCCAGACATTCGCTGAAATCATGGCAGATGATTTTCCCAGTTAAAAACGCTTAAAACACTCTGCCATTTTAGTATCGAGTGGGCTTGATGCCACCAGCAGAGCGTTAGACTGCCATCGCGGGAGTTGCATGTGCGATTACGCCCTGAGGTTGACCTCAGAAAATTACTTTTTAGCCTACTATGTCGTTTGTGAACGAGTAAGATCCGCCCATTTTGTTTACAAGAAATGTAAGCGTCTGACTTGTTATGATGTCCTTTCGCAGCCATGGTCCGAAGCACGATTTGTCTTGCTGACATAATCTCAACGTAATCCCAAGTGACATGATAATTCCACCTATTACCGATCACCTGGCAACAGCTGACCAACAAAGATTAGATCCCAGGGATGAAAGTTTAATTCGTAAATAACTGAAAGTTTCTGTGTCCAAACAACCCCGTAATATTCATATTTAATTGATAAGGTGAGTTTATTATCAAGGGCTTGTTTTCATTATTTACTCGAGGTCCGGGGAGAATTGGAAAAGAAGCAAATGATGTCCTTTTCCAGCCACCGCACGATCACACGCTTCGCTCTCAGTAGGCATGTTTTCGTGTCTATGAAACGTACGCCAGTTCTCCACCCCGCATAAGCCACACATGCATTACTCGAAAACGTGGGCCCCCTGAGTGTCCGCCAGTGACACGCAGGTATCATTTAAATTTCCCCGGGGAAATTTACACCGGCGTTCCTGATTGGCTGGTCCAATTACCAAAAGGTAGCGCTTTATACGTGTAAACAAACCGGTATGTCCGGAATGATACAGGAAATATGTAGGTATAGCATAGTGTGTCGTCTCTTGTACAGAAAAATTAGCCCTGCTTAACTGGGATATGTTCAAAACATGTGAATCGGAAAGTTGTGGTTGTGCCTTTTCGATGTACATTTTTCTACCGTCACTGAATTTTGTTTACGATGCAGTCAATATGCTAGTAGAGTGTTGTTTTTGGATGCAGGGCAGCAACGTAAACAAAGATCAGCGACAGAAGAAAAATGCATATCGACACACAACTTTCCGATTCACATTTCGTGAAAATATCCCAATTAACCACCGATTTATCTGTGGCAACAGACCACAAACAACATCCACATTTTCATTTCCTACATCTGTCGTGCCAGTTTGTTTACGTAAAGCACTACCTGTTGACAATTCGACCAGCCAATCAGAAACGCCGGTGTAAAAATTTTTCCCAAGGAAAAATTAAACGATGCCTGGGGGGGGGGGTCCCCTTCGCCCTAGCGGACACGCAGGGAACCAGCGAGTGTACTATAGTCTATGATGAAAATCCCCGAAGCTTAATTCGGCGGGCATGCGCAGTGGCGTACACACCACAAACTCTTGGTGGACATTTACGTTGCCACTGTGGCCACGAGGGCGATGCGAAGGATCGCGGCTGAACTAATGTACCCTATACACAAGCTGCCGATTTCATAAAGGTGGTTTAAAGTTAAACCTGGTTTAAACTGGACTTAGACCAGGTTTAAAGATAATCTGCATTTCATAAAGGTGGTTTAACTTTTACACCAGTGGTCTAGTAAAACCTGGTTTAACTCCAATTTAGACCTGGTCTAAGTCAGTTTTCATTTCACCAACGAGGGCTATATTCTTTAGACCTGTATTAAGATGTTAAACCATGTTTAACTTTAGACTTGGTCAGACCCAGGTTTAACTGTTAAATATGTCAGACTTGCATGGTATAGGTGCAACTGAATGATGCCGCGGAGTGCATTTGCGACGCAGTTTTAGAGCAAAAATGGACTATTTTTACAATATTCAGTTTTACTACGATCAAGATCAAACGTAGCAGGAGCAGATCCAGGATTTTTAAGGGGGGGGGGTGGTCAAGGACTTTTTGAAAGGGGGGACCAAGTCAACAATTTGAAAATTAATTATAGATTTGATATCACTAAAATCAAGGGAAAAGAGGGGCTCCGGACCCCTTGCCCCTGGATCCGCCTATGCGTAGACCAGTACATGGTGGAGTGTGTCCAGCGGATTCCTCAGAATACGACTGGTCGAGCAGGGCGTCATCGGATTTGACTTAAGGCAGCATCCTCTGATTCTTCTGTCTGAGTTCCACCTCCACTGTTCTCCGATTTAATGTTGCCGGGAAGGGGTCTTGCCCCCCCCCGTAGCCGCGAAAAATAAACACTAAAATGACAAGGAAATAAATTTGGGCATTTATCATGTTACATCTACTCGTGAGCGTGTTCTTTAATGTATGTGTGTTGGTCACAGAAATTACAATTTTCCTGATGAGAAAAGCTTTTAGACCTTTTTCATAAATGTCTGTACTGATTCTACTAGTGTATGCCATTGTATACCCATGTGATCAAGGTTTCATTGAAGCACTTCAACAGTTTCTTTGTTGGGTTTACCCAGCTCGACACAGTGGGGTGCCTTTGATACTTTAAAGCTGGTTTTACTGAACCAGCTCCCTGGTCTAGCAAAACCAGGCTTTCTGACTCTTAAACCATGTTGGTGAAATGCACGTCAGGTCTAAAATTATACCAGGTTTAGGAAGACCAGGTTCAAGTCTTAAACCTGGTTTTGTTAAACCACCTTTATGAAATCGGCTGAAGATGTCTATCATATCGGTACAGTGTGCAAGTGAAAGGTGGTCGTCATACTACGTAACAGTAAACTGAAAGGGGTTTCCCAGATTTTAACGAATGGGAATGACTGAATGTTATGACGTCGGTTTCATTAGTTTAAATAATGAGAAGCCACGATAAACAACACTCCACAGTGAGGCACTGTGAAAAAATGTTACCTGTACAGTGCCATTCCTCCACAGATGGCGCAGCGATATAGTGTATTGATCTTGGCCATTCGATGAAGAAATGATACATTAGTTAGTTCATGGCTTTCACCCTTTGCAAAGAAATAGACTCTACCGGGATTTCTTTCACTGTGATTTGTTGCGTGTAAATCCAAAACGACTATAAGGGCTGTTGGACAACAGTCTTTTCCCTTTGGAAAAGGAAAACGTTCAGTAGAAAGTTTAGCCTGTTGCCAGCAACACTTCAGAATTCTGTGAGAAATGGATGGCATTGCAACTAACGCTTCGAACTTCACGATAAACAGCGACAAAGATTTTGACGTGCATACTGTCGCGAAAATTGCACTTTATCTTGTTGCTGTAGTGGTCGCCTTTGGCATCGCTGGGAACTCGTTGGCTATGGCTGTATTCATCAAAAGAAAGCGAGGACACTCTGTTGACGTTTATTTTCTTGCTTTGACTATTTCAGACTTGCTTGCTCTTATTTCTTCGGCCGTGATATACTTTGAAAGAGTTCGCGGATATCCTGTTGTTTTGGCGAACAGATACGTTTGCTGTAGCACCGCCTGGCTCATGTATTCGTCACAAATATCGTCTGCTTGGGTGCTCTGCTTCTTTTCTTTTGATCGCCTGGTAGCCATCAGTTTTCCGTTACGTTCAAAGACGTTTTGCCGACGAAAGCGCTCCATTATCTTCATCGTCACTATCTGGTTTATCTCTGTGGCACTCAACGTCCATTCCTTTTGGACCTACAGTGTGTCCAAATTTTGTTCACGTGACAAAACAAAGGGCACCCTTGGACTAATTGTTCAGTGGTGCAGACTGGCCATATACTCCATTATCCCGACTATTATAATATTTTCCTGTAATTTCCTCTTGGTGATAAGTTTACAAAGACGTAAAAACTTAAACATTCGAGTTTCTGTGTGCAAAAAAACCCGCGGCGCCACGTCACTACTTGTGGGTGCGTCCGCTTTGTTCCTACTCGCATCTGTCACGTTTACTGTCTTTTCTGTATACGTCCAATATACTACGGGATTCATTCGTCAAATGCTCCCGCAAATAGTCCCGTTGTTTTCGTATTTAAATCATTCTGGAAATTTTTACATGTACTTTCTGAGTGGGAGTCACTTCAGAGAGGACCTTAAGAATCTGTGTTGTACCCACGCTGCTGATATCACTGGACCATCAGGGAGCGACTCGCAACAAAGACAGACAGAGGTGAGCGAGGTGACAGAAATTGCAGAACAGTTTGATATGTTCACCGCCCGACCGCCAATCGAGGTACAACCTTCAGCCCTGGCCTCGATCTAATTTTGCATCGTTTTTTTTCCGGAGATGATTTTATGTGTTATGCCTCAGTATAACCCGTCTTACGGTATACTACACTACTCAACTCACTTCAGTTCATCTGGAAATTGTCGCCGACTTATTTACGATTTACGACTGGACACGGCACTCTACGCGACTACTCAACTACATATTATTGCATGAGTAGTGACTTATGCACTGATTCAAGCAAGATAAGACTTCAGCGTTCATGGGAGTTGAGTAGAGTTCGTAAGATCGACCTTTCGGCGGAGAGCGCCAAGAGTTTTGGAATACCGCCACTGCTCCAAAACTTACCTCGTGTGCAGATAACATTTTATTGGAAATTAAGACGTTAATTTGTTTAGTCCACAAGCGTGTAGGCAAGAGTTAGCTTTAGTTGTTATCTGCTGAAATGCAATCTGAAAGTTAGACGAAAAACTTCTCATTTTGAAGAAGTACTTCCAGGCAATCAGTCAAATCTCTGGTCTGGGTTGCTAACGCATGCTTTTCGGAGATTTGTAAAAAGACCAGTTGCATACTACACGTCACTCGTATAAACAGTTCAAATGAGTTAAATGTTCTGTGCAATAAGAAAAATTTTAGAATTTTGTGTAATAAGATATCTCGTGTGTCTTTCTTCATTGTATTTAGAAGTTATTAATGTATTTAAACGGTCCTGCGCACGGATAGTTGGAACATTGATTATTTTGAATCATTTATCTTTAAGCACTAAACTTAATCTAGACCACCTACCGTTGTGAGATTGAGCTCAAATTTCCCCTTCGTTAAAACAGATGTGATTTTTGAGGTTGAAAAGATCTGACAGGTCGTTACCTCTTGAAACTTGAATTGTCACGCCGTGTCATTTTGTTTGCCGAACATGGTTTCGCGCAATAACAAATTTTCAGCTCTTTGCAATACCAAAAACCATTTCTCATTAAAGTAAGGAGCAATTTGAGACCAATTTTATAACGTTATTTTTTTAAAATCAAAAGTTAGTTTTTTCGACGAAACCTGGGTCTATTTCCGCCTCATTGGTGGCTTTAATACACTCTTTATGAGGCTAATAAAGGTGAATTTCTTTTTCGCTTTCTGTTTAAACGTGAAATAAAAGTATTTTAATCAGATTGGATTTAATTTTTGCCATTGGCAGAATTGATTTTAACGTTTTGTGGTAATTGAAAATTACGCCTGGTTTTTACAAGTATTTCCTGGCCGCGATTATTTTCAGTATGCACGATAAAAACTCCGTGAAGTAAAAAATATTTGTCAATCGACACAAATGATGTCACAAAAAGGCAGCAAAAATTACAGCGGAAAACGCAACGGCATCGGGTCTAGGTTCGAATCTTTTTAATCAAGATCGAACTGGAAAAAACTGAGTTTCCGATCTCTCTTAATATAAGCTGAGGTTTATTGTCTATTATTCTGTTCTCTAATATATTATGGTTTACGTAAATGAGCGTCCTTTACAAGATCGCATTTGATGACCCCAAGACTTGAACTATAATTTCGAGTAGAAATTGGAGATTTCGAGACAAAGTGTAACACCCTGCATCCCAAATTCCGTAATTTTAAGTCAAGTTCGAAGTATTGGAGAGATATGAAAAATTTCAACATCAAAATGTTTTTTTTTGCAAAATTGCATATTAAGCTGACTGTTTTATGTAGATTATTATCGTTTCCTAACACAAAGTTTTGGAACCAGTTTGTTTATCTCTGGGCAGTGGTGGGAGAAGGTGATTGAGGGATCAGAAATGTGAGATTTCTAGAGTGGCAAAAACTGGCAAGGCTAAACTTGCAGTGATTCTTGGATAAGAATGGTGTACCAGTCGAAGATTGTCAAGCCAGCGCTATAGCAAATGTAGTAACATGACTGGTGGACATAAAGACGCACAACCTCATACATCGAGGAGTTGTCTCTTACCTATGTGTATCACCTTGTGCTTGTCATAGTCTTAACCTGTGTGGAGTCCATACTGCTGAAAGTGATCCACAAGCTATCAATTACATTTTGGAACTGTTAGGGAACTACACAGCGAGTTCTGTTCTAGCCCACAGCGCTGGGAAATTCTAAAGAACCACGTTACTTGGCATTGCTTTCCACAGCATGTTAGACATTAGTTGATCAGAGAGAGTGGACATTGTCCAACCGTTAGCGAGCACATCTTCCCTTCTTGCAGAAAGCCGTTGGGGTCATCCTGCTCAGTTTGCATACATGTCAGCCATTTTTGCTCTAACCATATAGCATTTTTTGTAAAAAAACATAGCAAACCATAGCACTGAAGAAAACGAGTCAAAATATGGTCAAGTGTCAAAATACATTGTTTTTACCTACTTACCAATCAGAAGCTCTTACATCTAGTAACTGTGGGTGTTGGTATGCTTCTTGGAAACCCCCTTTGCTCCAGTCGAGCAAGGCTCGTGATATGAGTTATTTTGACAAAAGAGATTGCTAGTAAAAGCCAAAGCGAAGGTTTGAAAATTTTATTGTGACATTGGCAAAAATGCGTATTAATGAACGAAAATACGTCGCATTTTGGTGTTACACCGTAGCACTAAAGAAACGACAAAAATACGTAGCAAATATGTAATTGCCGTATTGGTTGACAAGTATGAACTTGTGCACAAAAACAAGGTGAGGCCTTCTTGGATTCAAACTCTACCTTAACTCTTGCGAGTGCTTATTGATATGAGTGCTTACGAGTGCTTTAAATCTTAATAAGGCGTGGAATGCAGATTGCATATCATTTTAAGTCTGGTGTCCATGCCACCTGTTCACTACATCACACCACCTATTGAAGTCTGAAAAGATTTCTGCCTCGACCGGCACTCGAACCCAAGACCTCCTGGTAACCGTGCAGACGCTCAGTGGGATAGACCAGAAGGTCGGGTTGTAGTCTCAGTCGGGGCAGAAAATCTTTTAGACTTATATTCATTAGGTCACGTGGTGTGGCCAACAAGTGGGGTGCAGACCACACTTTGAAATGTTTGAGGTATTTTGAGCGTGTGGTCATGGCCCTCCGATGGCTGAAAGTTCTAAGATGTATGCAAGAGATGTCATCTTAGATATTAAACCAAAAAATATTGCTCCTTGACAACTGCAAGGGTTTGTGATACAATAGGGGGACACTGTAGCTGAGAGAAGATTGATGCCGAGAGTATGGGTATTGCATCCCATATTCAAGGAAATTGGATTTTGACTCAAACATCGTACTTTTTGCTAGTTTGAAAGCCCGCAAAAGCTTCACTTGACGTGTAGTAGGGCTATGCAGAAAACACGAACAGTGAATCGATATGAAGGGCGAGAATAAAAATATAATTAGTATGTTTTAGTTAATTTTAGGTGTAAGTCTGCAATAACTGTTATTGAGACTTTTTTGTCTACACCTACGCACCTAAATTGGGGGATGGGCATGAGAATGTTGTGGGTACAGTGGTTCGAGGAGCCCGGCGTCGTGTTGGCCTCGGGTCCACTTTTTTCCTCGACGTCACTGCTCCTAAGGGCTAAGGTTCGACAAGCTAATCTCGTCAAAAACACAAATAGGTTCGGCAAAACCGCTTGCTTCCACTGTGTCTGAGGACACCTGACAAAAGTGTATAACTTGCAGAAAGTACACTCAACAGAGTTTCTCGTGAATAATCGAATTCAAATAGCCCATGGCGTTTTGACTCAGAATTTCCATAGAATACAAATGCCAAAAATGACCAAAAACTGCAAATCTAACATTGTCTACCCAAAATCAAAAATTCACTGCTGACCCGGGTCCGACATTGGAGACAAGATTCCATAACCTCGTGACCTCTTGATTCCAGAAATTAAGGTTAAATTTAAGAACCAGGTTTTGTTCAGTTTCCATTTGTCTGAAGGATACAAGTATTTGTGTCGGAACGAAGAAATGCTTTCAAAATGTCTGGACTATCAGATCCGGGTAAAGCAAAGCAGGTGTGGTATTTTGGTTATCCTTAAATTATTAAGTTTTCCAGAAGTCTGACGTTTTCGCTTATCTTTTGACGGCTTCTTAAGTTTTTCCATATCTTTAAATAATCTCAAGCTTTTCAAACTCTTTAGATTTTCTTTATATGGTTCTGGTCTATTATCAGATACTAAAAACAAATTTCTCATTCAGTTCTCTGAAACAAAATAACGCTCTGCAACCCTCGACAACTGTCAAAAGTTTTGAGGAATATTTGAAAAACTCCTTTCAAAGTCTGCTAAACGGGCATGTTTAGCGGTTACTGTGGGGAAAACACCACCCACCAAGGACCATAATCATGTCCAATTTGTGAAACACGAGGTATGCGTTTTTAGTTGATTCCGGCGTTTGTCTTTCAAGATTGACGCCAATGATGCATTAGCATGTTACAGAACGAGGGTTGGTCGTAAACATCAAAACAGGGTTTAGTGTCCTTTTAAACAAGTAAGTAAAATCTTAAGCCAGCGACAAAATGGGGGTGCATAGGAAAAAAAATTAGCGCTTCAGTTTCTTCTTTCGAATTTTCAATTGTAAAATAGGTACGATTTGGATTAAAAGACATTGAAAAACCTCGCATGTATTGGCTAGAACTTAGACATAGCTCAACAGACGTTGTTCAAGTGATTTTGAATCATGAAGTGAAAATCCAAGAAAAAGTCTGAACGGCCACTCGTGTAATCATGTAATCGCTGACAAACTTTAGTTCATTTAAAGTATTTATTCAATTTCCTTTTTGAAGTAGTTATTCACGTTACAAGTTGACCTTGCGTCCGGCACTTTGCCTAATCTAAGCACAAGGTGAAGGTGCATGGCATGTTGAAAACAGCCGCTGTCGATAAAACATAAAGGCTTACCGCAACTTCAAAGGAATGCTGACTTGTTGAAATGATCGTTGTACAATAAAACGAGCACATTGCATAAACCCGGAAAGTGGAACCAGCCACAGAATCACGTGTCCACGGAGCACCTCAAAGGACATGACAGAAAAATATATCGATGGAACAAGAAGGTTTCTCGTGGGGGTATCATATCGCATGGGTACGAGGTAATATCTCTTAAGAATGAGATAAAATCTCAATCATTCAATATCATTATCATTTATTGTACATCGTAGGCATTGCCTACACAAACATAAATACATAAATTCAAATGTATATTCAGATTATTTACACAGAGAACAGTTCCTCTCTTAAAGCCATAGCCTTCTGAATATACAATGCGAGGCGCTGGATACTGTCATGATTTTTCTGTTGCAATAACTTAACAAGAGAAGAGTTAACATTCACAAGCTCTGGAAGAAGACTTTTTTCTAAGGTCTCCAAGAACAGGGCATCGACACACGAAATGAGCATCATCTTTAATTTCACCCAGGTTGCATATGCCGCGTATTCTCACACTTCTGGGAATACCCACAGGTCTACCTTTCGCTATATTAAGTGAGTGACCTGAACATCGAAACTGCGCAAGTATTCTTCTCGAGTAAACGCTTAAACATTTCACATATTACTCGCTAACAAGATCACGTTTAATAAGACTACAAAATTCCTATTTATTTGAACTACCTATTTCCAGTTGCCATTTCTGTACTCTGTAGTCTAGAATACCACAATAAATTCAACAATATTACATGGGTCAAATAACCACACCTCTCCATAACCGTACCTATACAAAATTTCTTTGAAACGGTGTGCCCAGTAATAATTACCATTTTCACCTTGTTCTCTAAGCATACTATAGTACTTCAGTAGGTACCTATGTTCTCCAAAGTAATTTGTCCAATAGATTATTGGTTTACACATATATATATTTTGTAATTAACAATTGCCTCACACATTCACCGCGAATCATAGCATTCGGCGTTTTACTACTCAATCTCAAACCGACTGAAATCATTATGAACTTTTTCAATAGATTCACACATTGATGTGCCCCATATTTCTGCAACATATGTTAATATGGGCGTAATCAGGGAGTCAAAGAGTTTAAAATGCACTGCATGGGAAGTACAGTTAAAATTTTGACAGAGTGACTTTAATAACGCCCACTGCTTTTCCATCTTGGCTTGCAAGTACTCTAGCAACACTCATGAAGACTAAGTGGACAGACAACATCTAATGAGAACGTACATCCTGTAATGCGCGGCCACGAGTTTCGCGCCACGACACATCATAAATTTTTCTTTCATGTCATTTCAGGGACTCGTACGTATCCGTGTCGCATAAAGTTGCGACCTAGTTTGAACTCGTCTGCACTTGTATAGATCATGGAGAAGTGGAATGCCTACTCCCGCGCGTGACCCATGCATTCTTGTGGTACTCGCTGGTTCCCTACGTGCCGCTAGGTGGTAGCCAGCGGCAGGTATCATTTAGTTTTATTTGGGAATTTTTGTACACCGGCGTTTCTGAATGGCCGGTCGAATTCTCAACAGGTAGCGCTTTACGCAAACAAAATGGCATGACTGATGGAGGAAGTGTAAAATAAACGTGGTCTGTTCTACAGACAAATCGGTGTTTAAAATTCATGTTCAAGAAATGTGATTCACATATTGTGGTTGCGCCTTTTCGGAGTGCATCTTTCTACTGTAGCTGACTTTTGTTTACGTTGCTGTCCTGTATTCATACATTTTAATAACAAACCAGACGTGCGTTTATTGTACATGCGTGTGGTTCACGCACGTGGCTATTCATATTGCAGAAGAAATAGTTGCTGCTACGCCACTTGCATGACAAGGCTAAAAATCGTTCATTAGTCCGCCATTTTCTCACTTTGTTGTAAAGCTAACTATGCCGAGGTTACATCAACCAATGATAAAGCGCGTGCTACTAACTGGTACCTGCGTGTGATCTCTACACGCAGGGAACCAGCGAGTCTTGTGGTAGAGCTTACGACCACGACAATTCACGGGATTGGTCGCAAGAGTTTGCACTGAGGATTTTCAGTTGCCTACTCGAATGAGTTTCGATCGAGTTTTGTAGTTATCAAACTAAGCCTGATTTCAGTGCTTCATTTCCATTTATCAAGCGAGACTGTTAAGGTACGTTTTCAGGCAACCGTCAATTTCTCTGCAAAAAAGTCAACAAACCCGACAATTTCACTCGTAATTTTTTATACGCACCGACCCGTGGGCCTGGCTGGATGCCGGGAACAGTGTGGCCTCTGACATTTTTCAGCTCCGGTCTTAAAGTCACTATTTCCTTTACTTTCGCCTGCTTAGATCACAAATTGAGCTTTGCCAATCGAAAGATATCACTAAAATTAACTCTTTTCGTAAATTACAGCCATGTACATACTCTCGTTATTTTACTATTAATTTTTTAAATTTATAAAAAGTGGGCGGACCTTCAGCCAAACCTCATTATTTATGCGGGGTTGCCAGTGGAGAGATTACCCATAATGCACACGAATCAGCTGACGGAAGAGAAACATGTCAAGCACAAGCGGTCGAGGTGAGTTAGGTGTTTTGGGACTTCTTGCCAGCTAAACAAGAAATCAGAATGTACAAACATTTGGAAATCACAGCTTGATTCTTACTCGTAAACAACAAGATTAATTTGTTCTCAACTATTTCTGTCGCTATCCCGAGTCATTCGAAGTCGACGTATCCGTGTACTTGTCTATATTACATAATAATATACAACTTGCTACAGCCTCGTGAGTTGTGTTCAATTTTAAACCTGCAATCGAGTCTTAGTGATTCATGAATTCGTCGAGCTTGGTTGTAAACGTTTCCTCTTCTGGGAGGTTATGTACAACTCGGAAGTGCACGATATCAGTTGCTTACGAAAAATAAGTTTCCTGCGTGACACTGTGATGTTCAATTTCCAGGCCCTGGGACTGCATGGGTTTGCAATTATAGAGCTCTGGACCTAGTGCATGGGGTAGAAACGATTCCTTGGCTGCATCTCTAAATTATATTGGCGGATCAAGAATACCATAAGGGGGGGGGCACATTTTGTCTTGGGCAAGTGTGGTTTACGATTGAATGCGAGGATCCAGCCCGAAAAATTGGGTTGCTCGAATTTCTGGTCCTCGCACTACAAAGCTAACAGTGGACTAAAAAAAACAAAAAAAAGAGAAGGCATTTACGCAGGTCCCCTGATACGATCGGGTCTGAGCCCCCCCTCCCCCCCCCCCGCAGCCACATGTTAAGTACCGAGATTAATTAGTGGAGTCAATATTTCCTCGCGCCCTTGCCGTTTTGCTTCTTTTGCAGCAGCCCCTAAATCCGCCTATGAATTAATCCAAAACCCAATCCTAAACCAGTAGATGATTTCCAATCTGATAGTCATACAGTGGTTGTCTTTGTACTTGTTAGCAAATAAATCCTACAATTCAAACAAAAGTTATAAAAATTGTTCTCATTACTGTGAATGTTGTCACTGAATTACTCTCACTTTAGGGCCGAATCAGTCACATGGATAAAAGAAGGAATTGAGAGACCTAAAGTGGGATGTCGCCAAGCAAGACCCCCGCGTCTAGAATTTAGGCTACCAGAGGTCACTTCACTGGATCATTACCCAGCACCATCAGAAGATCCATCATGGTGCCCGTGTCACAGGTGTCAAGAAATGTCAACCAGAAATAAAAGTGTGCTGTGGGATGCAATCTGCTAACTGCATTTCATTATTACCTGTAAGTAGTCACTAAACCGTTGTCTAAAAATTTAATCACTACAAAGTTTTTAGTGTTGACTACAGACTACATATATCAGTGGGAAACATTTTACAAAATTGTTTAGTACCTTTTTGGTCTGCTCTTTTTCATTTTTAAGGTGATTCATATTAATGTCACCAGGACCTCGAAAGACTCCTATAGCTACTTTAGTTTTGAGTCTTCAACTAATTTAAACAAATATACAGCCACATAATTCAAATCTTTGGCCAAGAACTCAAATCAAATCTCAGTAGCAAATCCCATCCAAAACCAACCAAATGTCAATTTACAAAAGTATTGGTGAGTTCAGTCTGCAATAACGAAAATAATTCTATACGTTTTGATTGTCCAATATAGGATGTCAACCCCAATCAACCAGTTGCTGTTGTATATAATTCATTTACAAGAGACAAATGTTCCTTATCAAATCTACAGTAATGCGAAACCGCACTGTAATATATTTTACCAATGCTTTCAGGATTTCCAAGTGTTTTGCCTGGAGAAGGTGTACTTGCCTTCAACAAGTTACAACGAAATGTGATGACACTGAAGCCAGAGACTGATCAGAATGCGTCTAACTGACATCAGGCATACAGAAACTTTATCTTGGGGCAACATGGACATCTTGGAAGACATGTGGACAGAGTTGCACAGTTGTGTTTGGACAAAAATATTCACAGACTTTATTGGGACATACAGGCTACACAAAAATTGTAGCTGAGCACTGAAACCTCCTTGTGCACAACTGTTACTTTGTGAGATGAAAGCACAACTGTCAGAGTGAACTTTTTATTTCTTAGTCTAGTATACATGTAGAAAGTCCATTTGGATTTTGACTTGCAACAAGAACCTAGAGCATTCTTAAATTAGTTACCGTCACGTAGGGCAACGGCCCCAATTTCGAAAAACCAGTAATGGATTAACTTTTCAAAATGAATTAAAATACTAAAATCGACTTCCCACCTAGTTCTGTGCAACAAATTAATGTTCTGTAACCATCGAAAACCCTCAAAACTTGGAGGAAATTTTCAAAAAAAATTTCAACGTCTGCTAAACAGTAAAAGCATGACGTACGCTTTTAGCAAATTGCATGCATTTGTGGGAAAGGCCACCGACCAAGGAGCACAATGTCTAATTTGTGAGATAGGGGTATGAGTTTTTAGTTGATTCCTGCTTTTGTCTTTCCTGATTAACGCCAATGATGCATTAGGTGGTGACAGAAAGATGATTGGACAAAATTAACAAAACAAGATGTCCTTTCAATAGACATAGTCTCCTGGTTGTTTGGCCATAGCCCATAATCAGAAGTTGCAACATTTTCTGATAAAAAGTTCTATAGCTTTTGCAATGACCAATCGCGAGTAATCTGCTACTCATGTAACACACCTTACTTACAGGCACAACCTCTAACCCAACAGCATAGCCATTCAAAATATATATTGTAATGTTCAACACCATCACTCTCAAATTCAAGATTTCTAAATGCAGGTTTTAATATGAATGTGAATTGCCTAAGCAGTAAAACATCACTAAAAACATAATTTTTCGTAACACAGAAGCTTTATGGTGACCCTTGTATACAAATATCCGCCTCTCTATGACCCACCTGAAGACAAACCACTGACTACACATTTGGCTGAGAAAATAGGTAAGAATCAAGAAAACTATTCAATGGTAATACAAGTTAAACTGGTATTACCAGTTGTATCTTACTCACCTTGTAGAAAGTGTTTCTGTAAACTAAACGCCCCATAAAGAAATTGTTAAGATTCAGGGCTTGGACTGATCAATGACAGGTGATGTATCATTCCACAAATTAATACTAGGGTCTTTGATAGAGATTTTTGGCATAGAAGCCAAAATAATGATCAAAAAAGAGACATAATGAGGAAATTGAAACCAAAAGAGAGTAAATCCTCTTAAAAGAGGAAAATTACAAGCCTTGACAGTTTCCAAATTGACACTACACAAACTGCCCATGGCAGAGTTTGAAGGTCGATGGCCTGACTGAACATGTTAACTTCTGCATAACTGGATGCATCATGACTATAAACCAAACTGTAGTACCAGATGATCCTCTGCAACAAACTAGGGCACATGACTGAATAACACCCAGTTGCCATATCATCTTAAATAACCTCTGTCAGGCAGCTTATTTGACGCATTGACTTCTACTGATGGCAATCATTCGAAGACGGCAATGTTGTCAGACAACAAGCGGGAGTCATTTTGCTTTTATGTTCATGGAAGCAGTGCATGTCAGACATGTCTTTTAACCGGGTTTTCACAATCATCAGCTCGCCATAGCTCTTAGAAGCCTTCACCGGAATGGACAACCATCTCCTGCTCTTCTTGTTGAAGATAAGTTGCTCCCCTAGAAATAATAACAATTGTTTCAATGTCAGTGCCAGACACGAAAATGAATGCAGCAGCATTGATTTACCCTGAAACATGAAGAGTGTGAAACATATGAAACTCTTCAAACAATTAGTACATTATGCACCTCTTTCAGTGTTATAGAAACTTTTTCGAAGTTGTTTCAAACACTGGATAACATGTTTTCGTTATTCAAAATATAAAAATATACTACATATAGTTAATTAAGTGATTAGAGTTTCACACCTTTCAAGAAGAGAAAACAATACAAATAACAGCATTTGTCACAGGGTGGCTGAATTGTTCCCCACCACATATTAGCATTTAGCAGGTGGTTCATAAACGATTTAAAGAATAGGGCGTTCAAAATGAGTTAGTTTTCTAATTAATGAAGGCATCTATGACCAATGACTCTTGACTATTTCTATGACCTTAAGTCAAATCGCTGTTATGGTGTGGAATGTTACTGTGGTCTGTAATAAAGTCTATCCCATCTTACACCATGTCTTAACTTTCTTATTCGGCCAGGACAGTTAGCTTCCAGGGCTGTTGTTAGCTAAAAAATGGTACACTTTACTTGGGCGTCCAAAAGCTAAATAGGGCAACCTACCTAATGTGTCTAAATTTACGTCGGGTTGTGTAGTTGGACACCCTAGATGCCACCTAGATGAAGGCCTGCACCTGGGGCTGCCGCCCAGGACCGAAGGCCACCCAATTTTCAAAGCTGTGTCACTGCTATGCCTATCAGGATGTGATAGTTTTAAACTTAAGGCTTTCATAATTTTAAATGGTAATGATTTTGAAACCAATCTTAATGAAAGCCTCTCTCAACCTTTGTGAACACAAAAATAACTGATGTATTTTCATGTCTATTAGGTCAATGAAATGAAAACGCTACAGTGACCTTAGGCAACACGTAACCCCTTGGTTGGTTGCTGGGTTAGATGCGGCATTCAGGGCTATGTAATTGCATATTGTGACCTTCAAAATGTGACTAACACCTGGAGATAGGCCACCTACACCTTTGTGTAAATACACAAAATTGCATGGGCAAATGTTTTCCAAGTAAAATCTTGATTTTCTAAATGTGACCGTGAATTCAAAGTCAAGGCTGTCATCTAAACTTCAGCACAAAATACAAACAAAACTTCCTTCTTGAGCAGTGCTGAAGTGGTAAAATTTGTGGTAAGTAGGTGCCAAAAGCCCACCGTATCACCTTGAGCACTGTACGGTGCGTAAGCGCTACCTTCAAATGCCAAAAGGTGGTTGGTTGCGCCTACGCCCCACTACAGCACTGTTCTTGAGATATCATGCGACATAGGTATGGACAAGGAAACATTGCATGGATGAAAATAAACACACAATGCACACCCACACAAGACATGTGGAGCACACTCGGACATTTTTAATTCATATGTCACAATTTTTGGTTATTTAAATCATCTCCCATTCAAGGAACAATCAAATTCAACTTTCTTGTAAGCATTGCAGGTGGTCTTTTTGTCATAAGCTGCACTGATGTAGCCTTGGGGACATAACATGACGTGGCATGGCTTGTTCATTGCAGAAAAGGCCTTCCCACGTCTTCTCATCTCAATTTGTGTTTGCCCCTTTGTTTCTAGCAGAGTCCTAAATTATCACTCATTTTAGCACTACCCCGCTAATGGCCACTTACAATTTAGTTTTAAACCCCTGTTGAAAACTGAGTCGTGGCCACACCAGTAGCCAAAATGCATGTTTGGCGCAGTTATATTAATTACCTTGCATTGCCAGCTTCATCTTCCAGGACTGGCCTGCTGTGTTCCTTGATAGCTAGCAGAATTCTGGTAAGCCGGTACACAAGGCCTTGAGAGTAGCAAAACGCTTGCCAGAGTACATAAGAATCAGCAGGTTGAAAATTCCCAACACGTCTCTTGTTCTACAACATAAAATCAAATCCATGTTAACGTGAGATGGCAATTGGCTGCTGATACCTTGGTAAAAACAATACACTTTCTGTTGCTGTTAACATTACAGAATGCTATAATGTGCCATTATCCAAAGATAGAATAGGTACCTGCTGTTGATAGCGAAGCATTCTTCACCAATGTTGGGTTCTTTTGAATGCATCATGGTCAGATGACACCTTCTCAATTCATTTGTCTTCATCAGCACCTTCTAGTAACTCCCTGCTATGCAAGTTGAAAGTGCTGGCAGTTGTCAGTGGAGCAGTCCACTCATGCTTGTCTGTCATGACTGGTGCAACGCCCTGAAGAACAACAAACAACATTAATACAAACCACCAATTTGGGAATATCCAGACTACCACTAGCAGGGTGTATTGACTACCAGCATGTCCTGTATACAACCACAAGACTACACAGTTAGCCTTGCAGAGAGTATCAAAAGTAGGACTAACTGGTTACATGTATAGACTGCCAGTCAACATAAACAGCCACAAAACTAGTTAGTTGTTTAGGGCTGCTAGAGTATCAAGACTAGCACTAACAGGCTGTATAGACTGTCAGTCTCTATACACACGGCAAGATGACATGAATTCGGAAAAGAGAAGATTATTAAAGGCGAAGGCAACCTTTTTTCATGTCATTTTGAACTAAAATAAGGTTGGTTGGTTATCCTAGACATATTTTCCACTTAATTACAGCTTTTCGTAATTTTATTAGTTACTCGTCCGCAATTCCGGAAGTGACGTTTTAGGAGGCAAGCGTTTCCCGCCACTTGGTTTTGCGTTGAGTTTACAGTGCGAATCTGTTCTGTTCTACTTTTGTTTTGTGCTGTTTTTCAACAATTGTCGCCACCACTTTCCATCGGCGAGTATTCTGCGGCAACATAGGTTAGCAGAGAACTCAACTACGTTGGATTTAGGGATTGTTTAGTGTGTTGTAAGCTGAAAATGGCTGGACTCGGTGACCCGTATCACAGTGACAGTAGTGTGAGTGACAGAGACCTTGTTCACAGTAGTGGTGACGAGGAATTTTTTCACGGACATTTAGTGGTTGGGTACATGTTTGAGCCCGAGTATATCGAGGCAGAGTACGCACAGGCACAGGCAGCTGTTGAGAGAAACGAGGCGGCTACTGAGGACAGACGTGCGTTGTTATGCCTACCTCAATGGAATGCTCGTGCTGTTCAGAGTTCGACGAGGCCAAGCCACTACTGGACACGGTTAAGTGGACCTCCGCCATACTGCCACGGACAGAGGAACAACTGTCCCACTTGCCAGAGTGTACCGCGACACACTCCCACTGGATGGTGACCTGAGCACCCAAACTGCTTACATCGGGTCGTGTGACTCCCTCGCCACACACCTGGCACCTTCTAAATAGCTCCAACACCGATCTGTTCACTGGACGACGAACTGTCCTCTTCACTGGGTGTCGAACTGGGCCTGTAATCACTCCCACTACTCAATATCGCTGCAGGGCTGCTTAGAGGCTCTGAGCTGGAGAAAACAGCACAGGGCGAATCACTACTGGTTCCAGGAAT